>JBBPRQ010000087.1:0-73722 GCA_038093095.1 Boletus insuetus
CTCTCAACCATCGCGACCCGTTCGGCCGAAGCGAACGCGTGCTTGGAGCCACGGTCGTCCTTCATCCACCCTTCCGCTGACGCCTCTCTCTGCCACCGTTGCTGCGTCTACTCCAGGATGGATCGTAACACCTTCTGGACGTGTCGTTCGCCCGATGCGAATGCGACCTGAGCGACCCTTGGAACCGATGCGCTACGAGGCCAGCGCTTCAAAGGTCAAAATAGTGAACGGCAAGGTGAAGAAGAGGGTCAAGCCGCCGCCAGTACGGGCTCGTCGACGCCTCATTGACCCTACAAAGTGGGACTCGGGGTATCTCAAAGGCGTGTTTTTGGACTCTGTTCCCGTGCCGTTGCCTTCGTTGAAAGATGCACTTCAAGTTGAACCTGTTGATCCGCTGAAACACGAGACCACGGATGATGATGAAACGGACGAAGATGGCACAGAAAGGTCGGAGGAAGATGTTCTTCTCGGTCATGAGAATGAAGTGGGTGTGGAGGTGCCGCTCGAGAAGGACGTAGAAATGGAACAGAACAACCAGTCAGTCAGTGCAAAAGTCTCGGTGCAGACAACGGAATCTGCCCCCCGAACGAACCTCAAGGCTCTGTTTGCACCGAAGGAAGACGGTTTGTCAAGTATCTTATTACTCGCTTGCTTCATCACTGAAAAATCTTCTTTATCATCAGCGTCATTTTCTCTCCTCGATCATCTCGACCTAGATCTCGACCTTGAACTTGAACTTGACGCCGACATTCTTGGAATCAGCGCACCCTTAGGTGCATCGCAAGAGCATGATCATTCATCCCAACCGACCTCATCAACATCACAAGTTGTAGAGTTCCCTACTACAAAATCAACGACGAAAACTCGTTCTCGAGTCACGCTCGATCCTTCACTCCCCCTACTTTTTCCTTTACCAGATTCACTACCACATCCACATACTTCTTCCTCCAACCCCATAGATACGTCCCAGCAGCATGGCACTTCTTCGTGCTTCCTGTTTCCATTGGCATCACGAGTTCGGGGTTTGCACCACCTTCCATCAAGTAGTACTTTCACGCGTTCACCCCAAGATACCTCTGAATCCATCCGTAAAATGTGGGAGAAGGACAAGTCTTCGTTGACACATGAGTGGAAGAAGGCGTGGCGGGAAGCCCGAGGAAGTAGGAGAGGCAGAGTTGGAATTGGGGGTGAAGCTGGTGGTGTTTATTGAGGATGTGTCATCGGGCCGGCCGTCATGAACGGTTCACACGTCGATGTCACCCTCGGACTGCTTCGTTTTAATCAAGATCGGGGATCCAGCGACATTTCCTTACACTCGCAGATTTCGTCGTTCTGGAATGGCATCCATCTTCTGATACCCACGGCTTACCAAGATAATTCGACCGCCTGTGTGCGTGCGTAAGTAATGTTCCTGTAGCCCCGTGACCAGATGTTTTAAGGTGCTGCGGGCTAGCCCCGGAGGTTCCCGGATGTTGTTTCCGTTGATCGGTTAATTGAATAATGTCTCACAGCGCCGAGAACAAACGTAGGAACGAGGTAGTTTCAGCATCCCTATGACGATTCAAACTCTAGGTTATGACGGGGCCACGTGAACACCCTGATACGTCAAGAGGCTTCGTTCTCGTTCATCGTTTCAATTATACGTACGTGGGTCTTCGTTTCGTTCCGCAGTTGCCAGACTTAGCGGTTGCAACAGTCGCATTGGCTTAATGCTAAGTCGGCCATCATGCATGGTAGATTTAGAATTTCTTGTGCCACAAAATATCTTATTTTTGTGTCCAATTGACGTCCACAAATATTGCATGGATCTCTCCCGCAGCATGGTGACAAACGCACCATAAAAATACCACCCGTGCCACCGCGTCATACTTCGCAAGGCCGCCGCTCTCGAACTCGTTAAGGTCAAGGTGAGACAACCATATTGCCGACATCGAACCAGATCGGAAGTAACGGTAAAACCATGATCTCATCCTCTCTTGAACACATCAACCGTAGGGTCTTTGGTTGTCCCGCTTTCGCCCTGCCCTGATGCTAGGCTAATCTTCAAATGGCGTATAAAATGTCGTATTGGCACTGGTATCTATCGCTACCAAGGTACCACTCAATCCCCTTGTCGTTCCCCTAAGCATGACGACCAAGCAGACACCCCCTTTTCGTGCTGAGCATATCGGCTCTCTGCTCCGCCCAGATTACCTGCTCGAAGCACGCAGGAAGTTCGATAAGAAAGAGGTCACTCAAGAGCAGCTACGGGAGCTCGAAGACCGGGCCATCGTAGAGGTTGTCAATATGCAACGAGAAGTTGGTCTCAAAACCTTTACGGACGGCGAATACAGGTCAGTGGACAGATTACAGCCGAACTCCACGCTGACAATGCATTCAGGCGACACATGTTTGTATCCTTGTGATGACCATAATCAATGCCTGATCGTGAACAACAAGGTTTTACGATGGATTCTTTGAGTATCTAGAAGGATTCGAAGGTACGATCGCTTTGCAACAGGCTGCACGAGGTCGACGCTAATATCTCCTGCAAAGAGGTTCACAACCCACCTCTGGAAATTTTCAAGGTAATCCACCAATGATCCGTTCCGCTCGCTCCGATATCTTATCGCATCACAGCTTTACGTTCCTGATATCCATGCTTTCGTTACCACCAGTGAGTATACATCCACGTATCATGGGAAAACTTCATGTCAGCACCACTTTCCAGACACCAAGCCAGCATCAACGACGCTTTGCACGGGTAAGATCCGATACGTCAAGTCCGGCTATCTCCCCCAGTTTGAAGCGCTCAAGGCGCTCCTCCACCCCGATGAGGCCAAAAATATCAAGCTGACTATGGCAGCTCCTGAGTGGTTCCACCTCCGTCACGGTACGTGTCCCTTTCGTAGTTGGCCCCATACGTCACCGCCAACTCACGAGAGAAACCCATCACGGACAGGAGAACACGCATTCAAACCTGCAAGTGACGTGTACGCAGATCGTGAAGCCTACTTCAACGACATTGCTGCCGCCTACCGACAAGAGCTCGAGGTCCTCTATGCCGCGGGCTGCCGCAACGTCCAGGTCGACGACCCGCTCCTCGCCTACTTTTGCGACGTGGGGATGCTCAAGGGACTAAGGGACGAGGGCCAGGACCCTGATGAGCTCCTCGACGCGTACATCCGACTGTACAACAACTGCCTCGCTGGGCGTCCGCGGGACATGACGGTCGGTCTTCACCTCTGTCGAGGCAACTTTAGACACTCGATCCACTTTTCGGAGGGAGGTTATGATGCGATTGCTGTCAAATTGTTCAACGAGGTCAACGTGGACTGCTATTACCTCGAATATGATACTGCGCGTGCCGGTGGGTTTCCTCCAGCTTTCCCCCCTTCTTTTCGTACCCCCTCGTCGCAGAGACTAACAGCATACAGGTACGTTTGAACCCCTGAAACACCTCCCCAAGCACAAATCCGTCGTCTTGGGTCTCATCACGAGCAAATTCCCCCTGCTCGAAGACAAGACGCAGCTCAAGGAACGTGTTTTCGAGGCGGCACGCATGGTTGCCAGCGGTGCGGACGAGACTGTCGAGGAAGCACTGCAGCGCATGAGTGTGTCTCCCCAGTGTGGTTTCGCGTCACACGAAGAGGGCAATCTGTTGGGCGCGGACGACATGAAGAAGAAGTTGGAGCTTGTCAAGGAGCTTGCGACGAGCATCTGGGCGGATGCATGATCGGGTTGAAGCGGATAAACGATGGAGATTGTAATCAGTTGAACGCGTGAACAAAAGTGCTATTCTTGTATCTCCCTTGTAAAAATACCGTTCTCATAGCTTTGTGTTGTGGGTTGCCTTGACCTCCAATTTGTTGACTATTCAAGACGTCGACGCTACTCGACGGGCATGATTTTGCTGGACCACATGCTGCCCGACTTGTGGAGTCACTCTAGTGGTTCTGTTAGGTCGTTAGAACTTTGTAGTACTTGCACTCCGCGCCGTGGTATGATGTCTGTCTATGACGTCTCTAAGAGCCACATGTGAACTTGAAACAGGACCGCGGAGACATTTCTCATGGCGGGGAGTGGCACATGGCATGGTGTGATGTCGTAGTCCAGTGTCACATCCAGTCATTCACGATCGTACTACATATTCTATGAAAAAGTCCATTCCGCTGGCAAGAAGGCCTTCGAGCTCTACCTTTCCAAGATTCATCGTCGATTCAAAACCACTTGTTCTGAAAGGCTCATTCCCGACTCCCCTCTCCACTCTCATACGCACTCAACAAGTCATCATACCCCTCATCGTCCCCTTCCTCCGCACCACTCTCCCTCGTCCGTCTCACGTCCCTCATCCCCGCCGAGGGTACCTTTCTCAACCTCGCCTCCTTGGACAACTTGCGCACACACTGTGGCCTCGGCGCCACCGCACACACACCCTCCTCCCTGTCTCCTTCCTCCTTGATCCCGGCCGAATGACTCTCCACCCTGGGCGTCGTTGCCAAATCGTACTCGCCCGGCCACTCAGCGACCAAACTCCGCCGCCCCGGGCTCGGCGTCCGCTGGTCCGACGTCCCCTGCACATGGCCCGTCGTCCCCACAGGCGCAGGCCGTAAGTGCAAATGCCCAGGTCGCTGCACGTACCGCTTAGATCGCAACTTGACCGGCGCCTTGCCCGACGGCGTCCGCTCCAACTCCAATTCGGAACCTGAGCCCGTGTCGGTCGACGGCAACGTGTCCCCGTGGCTGTCCAGGGGCAGTGGTGGCGTTTTCTTGCGTTGGACGATTCGGCTTTGTGTTGGTGGTTCGAGCGGTGCGGCGATGATCTCACTCGCCTCGCTCAGCGTGGATATCGAGCTCGTCGCGATATGGCCGCCCCCGCCAGCACTCCCTCCATTGACGATGCGCACGACGCCAGGTCCAGGGACAGCTGGCATAAGCGGCGTCCGTGGGATAGGTGGGGACGCTATCGTGGTGGGCGAGTCAAACCCCGTCGTGGTCCGCGTCATCATCGACGGCATCGACGGTGCGTTCGAATGGTTCTTGTCCTCGAACCGCCGCCATCCACCTTCCGACGGCGTTCGTATATCCTCTGCCGTCACACTCCCATGTGACAACGGATGGCCGGGACTGCATCCCACGTCTGGAGATGGCGCATTCCAGGACAAATGCGGCGATCGCGATGCCAGCGCCATCGGTGATACCGACTTGCGGTTCAGCGGCACCCTACGACTCGCCGCCGCCGACCCGTCCGACTCGTAATCCGAGCGTGGATTTGTACTCCCGCTCCGTGCAAATGCGCCTGAAGTCGCATGTGGCGATCTATGCATTGCCTCGGGAAGTGACAGTGACGACGTGGAGGAGAGGGATGCTTGTCTGAGCGCATGGCGATTCTTGGCAGCTAGTAACACGTCACTCCATTGGCCAGGCCCACCACTGTATTCTGGCGTTGCACCTTCTGAACGGGCCGATGGGGGTTGAGAGGACTTGGTCGTCATGAGATCGCGCGAGTTGAGCATGAGCGGCCTGGGCACGCTCTTGGGCATCGGTTGAGACAATTGAAACGTAGCAAGAGAAGTAAGCGAAGTGCCCGCCCGGTGTAACAATGACGACGCATTCGATTCGGTGTCCGAGTCTCGCAACGGAGGTGAAGTGGGCTTGATGTTTGGACTAGGGGGTGCCGTGGAATGTTGTCGACGGGGCTGAGGAAGAAAACTTTCCCTGGGAGAACGGAAAAAGGCAGGTCGGGGTGGATCCAGGTTGGCATGCTCGCTCTCGCGTTGTGTCCCTGGTAAAGATCCCCGTCGCTGACCCGGTGCGCCCGTGCCACTCAAACCCAGCCAGGGGCTCTGTTGTGGGGAAATTTCGCTCGCAGCATTTGCCACCGTTGGTTGTGCGGGGGTCACGGGTCTGGACGATGCGGAGATACTGCTCTCTTTACGTACACGCCATGCATCGAGTGCTTTGGCACGCCAGTTGGTGCTCACTTTTGAAAACGCAGCTACCGTGTCCGAGTCTTTTAGCTTTCCTGCATAGTTCCACAGACTGGCCTGCGAGGATGGCATTGATTCGACACTGGGTTCCTCCGGCGGGGTCGGCGAATGTCGCGCAGATATTGGCGAAGGCGGCGATGGTACCTCGTCGTCCATCGAACTCTGATTTGTAATGCCTCTCCACACCGTATTCGCAAGCCTCGACGTCAACGTCGGCGCAGCAGGTGTCTCTGTTTCGTTCCCGTCGTCATGTTCACCCTTCTCGTCATTCCCGTTCTCCTCCTCTTCCTCTTCCTCTTCTTCTTCTTCTTCCTCTTCCTCTTCTTCTGGGCTCTCATCTGCTACCTGGTTCGTAAAGCCCTTCCACATCTGCCGCTTGATTCGCGCTCCAAACCCGACGTTCTGCCGCTCCATCTCCTTCTCTCTTTCCCCATCCTGGATCCTTTTCCGGGCGAGATCCGAGGCTGTTTGAAGGATCCGGTCTATACCGCCTGCCGCGTCGATCGGGTAAGACGTGAGAAGCGCGATGCCTTCCGTGAACGCATCACTGAGTTCCCAAGGACGGAGAGGTGAAGGCGGTGGGAGTGCCGTGTGTTCCTGCGTCCAGAGGCCCGCAGTATCCCGGCCGGGTTTGCCGAGCCTATCGTGTGTGCGGAGCAAGTCGGGGGAGTTAAGACGATTAGAGTCGGCATGACTGCGTTGAAAGTTCCACACGTACCTGAATAGAGGTGTCCGAGCACGGATGAGAAGCGCGGTACATATATCGACGAGGTATTCGAGTTTCGGGTTGACGTCGCGTGTGCGCATGGGACATGCGAAGAGGACGTCCCAAACGGGGAACACGGCGGACAGAGGAAGGGTCTGCGCTAACAGCGGTGCAAGCCAACGACTACAAGAATATGGGATGAGGAAAATACATATTGCAGTGAACTGATACTTACTATGAATAGTGCGGGAGGGCGGGGTCCAACCCAGTCGCATGCTAGAGTCGGATCAGTAAAGGATCACTTGATAACGCCGGGACATGACGATGGCGCAAACGCACATCTGGGACAAAACGAAACAGGTACGCACGAGACTCGTAGCCAAATCTCCATCCGCCCATCTAAGACGCTCGCTCAATTTCCGCATCCATAATTTTCCTCCTTCCTCTTCCATTTCGACGATCTCTCCCACGAGCGCCTCAAATATCCAAAACGTGTCCGCCTCAGCGTGTGCCGCGACATCTTCATCCGTTTCTCCGATGAACGCGCTGTAGAGCGGGATGAGTAACCAAGGGACATGCGGTGATTGAACGGCCGGGTTGAGCGTGCTGTGGATGTAGAGAAGGCGTAAAAGGGCGGAGATATGCCCCCGATGTGCTGGTGGTGCGTTGTACGCCTTGGAAGGAAGAAGTGTCGTCTGACGCTGACGTCGAGAAGCGAGCGATGTTACGGACGGTGGCGGTGGGGACGACGCTAGCTCTGGACAGTTGAGGTCCGACTCAAGACGGATCTCTGGTGTCTCGCTGGCGTCACTATCACCTTTGAGGAGTGACAGGCGTTTGTCGAGGTTGTACGCGGACGAGATGTGGATATTATCAGGCGGGGTGGGGGTGCTTTTCGGTTCATTTCCAAGGAGGCTAAACAAGTCTGGGGAAACGCGGAAGAGGGATTCGGATATTCGGAGCAGGAGCACGTCGGTCGGGGAAAGGGGGTCGGTTGGGGAAGGTAGCGATGCAAGAGGGGTGAGGAGGCGACGAACTAGGTCCTGTCGAGTAAATCAGCTTGCCTAGTTCTGATACGTTTGAAAAAGAATGGAGCCAGGCATACGTAGTAACTGTCCCGTTGTTTCTGGCTTTCTTTGGCCCATGTCATCTTCAAGACCGGAAGAGTACCAAATAACAACCTGTCCGTTCGATGATCATGTCAGTCCGCGACTCATAACACACGATCGATCACACAACTCTCACTTCCATATGCGGGGTCGTACCCATGGCGGATCATCAGGAAGCCCTATCATCATTCTCAGTTCGACCACGTGGGGCTCTCATAATTTACATACCGCGTGCACATATCGCGCGCAAACGTGGCAGATCCACGATAGGCGACAGCCCAGCATCCGTGCGCAAGATTCCCGAAATGACGTTGAGTCTATACGATCGTGTGACAATCAGAGGGCGATTCGCGAAGCTCGAATAGACAAGTAGACTAAATGAAACGCACAGATCTTCTCTCCGAGGTTCAGGAACCCATTTGACGCCGTACGTTTGTGCAATGTTGACGAGATATGCGTCCATTTTCGATGCCGTGGGCGGTGGGGAGGACAGGATTTGCATTACCTGTGTTTCAAGACGTCAGTTAGACATCTCCATGAAAAAAAAATAAACGAAAGGGTCCAAGGGAAGGAGGTAGTTCCGGACAAAGAAAGGAGGCTTACACGTGGAGAGACATGGTTATTCCGACTCGCGGATGCCGTTTGAGCAAATGCAGGTCCTAGCCGTTGTATGAGGACCTCCCTCACTGCGTTCAGGTCTTCAAACCCAAGGACAGAGTCAGAATATAACGATGCGCTGTCAGACTGAGAACAACGGTGCCTACCTTTTGACTCGCCGATGCCCGGTGCTGCATGTATGATGCTCGCTGCAGCCTCGATGAGAGTGGGGCTCAACCGTGACGGTGTGCTAAACGGTTGCACCAACCCCGAGGTCAAGCCGCCCAAACGCCCAACACAAAATCAGCCACCCCTTTCGAAATAATGACCCCCTTACTACTCACCCCATACGACCGCTCACACCGCCCTCCAGGGTCTCGCTCTCCCCTTGCGCATTCACTTCTTCCCCCAACCCCAACCCAATCCTGGGCCCAACCTCCAGCTCCCCAACATGACTCCCCACTACGCCCACAAACATCTCCAACTCTTCCAA
The DNA here is from genome assembly GCA_038093095.1 of Boletus insuetus. Taxonomy (NCBI): domain Eukaryota; kingdom Fungi; phylum Basidiomycota; class Agaricomycetes; order Boletales; family Boletaceae; genus Boletus; species Boletus insuetus. The sequence goes on from JBBPRQ010000087.1 coordinate 8,875, forward strand.
CAAATCGCCCGTCACATCCTCCTGAATCAACGCCGCCGCTTTGGCGCGTGCAGCGGCGAGTTGACCTTGGGAAAGGTACGTGGCAATGTCGCGTCGCGTGAGTTGACCTTGGGAGTCTTTGCGTTCTTGAAGTTGGCCGAGGCGTTGAGAAGTCGTTCGGAGGAGGGCCTGCAGTCGGAAGGTGAAGACGAGATGAAGAGACGTGGCATCGTTGGACTTGCCTTGAACGCGACCGGATCCCAGTTTTCCATCGTTGTTGACAGCGTGGACGCAAACGGGAAAAAGGACAGGTAATCAAAGTCGTAGTCGACCGGCTGTGTTTCACTTGTTACACCAACTTCTCGCATCAAACCTAGACATAAATTTGTCGTCGTCAACCTCCAGCTGACCATCCACGGATCCAAATTTACCGGGGTGAGACTCAGCGGCTCAATCAATGATCCAAATCGATTTTCAGAGTGCAATTCTACAAGTACAACTTGCAAGACATCTAGTCTAATACTGCTATTAACGTCCCATGAGGATGATAGATTATCCTACAGAAAAAAAAATGACACTGATACAAAGCATGAATTTTAGGACTACAGAAGATGTGCAGGAAGTGGTTTTGTCAGTTTTGCTCGCATGGAGCGTGTTGTAGGACTCCCTTCAGCGCTTTGCATCTCTCTGGGAGATGAAGATGGGGGCATCATCGAAAGGTGTTTCGAACGCCATCGATGATCTATGGGGGACTGTACATTCGCGACGCCAGGTCTAAAAGTGAAGGAGTGATTTGCAGAAGACGGCGTGGAGTAAGAATGCGAAGATGGTGTTTGAGGATGAGATGAGTGTGGATTGGAGGCAAGTGCATGTGGGATGGGTAATGTGAGTGAGGGGCGGATGTGTGGCACGTTGCCGTGTTTAAATGCAGGAAGGGAGTGGTGTCGACTAGGTACTGAGTGAGATGTGGGGAGGGGCTGCTGGCTACTGGTATGGGGTAAGGATGGCATCCTCGACTGACCCTGTGACGACGGCCGAGAAGGTGGTGTTTGACCAGTGTGAACGGTGGGCAAGATGAGTGGTCGAGGTGGAACGCTTGTATCGGTGCCTGAGCCTTGGATTCCGACAATCTCTTTCAACATCTCCTTCCATATGGAGAGGCAATCACTGGAACCCATTTCGCGATCGACACCTGAGCGGCGCTTGGGCTCTACTACAACGGGGATGCGCGATTGGAGATAGACCACGGCCGAGAAATACGACGAGTACAGGAGCACTATTAATCAAGGTGAACAACCTTGCTGTTTTAACAGAGGTGAGCTCCGAGCTTACACATAGCAGGTATGATCCAAGAAGCAATCAAGGTATAGACATTGATGAGTTGGCAGACACCAATGTCATCTAGATCTACGAGAAACGTCCAGGTAAATCTCATGCCAAAGGAGAGATGGCCAAGGACTAACCTTGGTCAGGACATTGAATTTTAGGAGTCCAGCAGGTACCAGCTGCGGCTGAGCCTGAGATGCAACGGACTGAGCTTGACATTCACATCATTATTTGCTTGGTACGCACCGACTTGCAAGACGAATAGAAGGAATAAGCGCGCTGCGTCCAGCCAGGTACGGAACTCGACGAGGAGACTGGACACGAATGATTAGGAATTAGGTCGGGTGTGCGGAAAAGGGAGTTACAGGATGGGCAACAAAATGAGGGTAGCGGTGTTGGAAAGAATAAAGAGAATCATCAACGATTCTAATCGCATGTTAGACACGCGACGGGACAACAAGGCAATGAGACGCACGACTGATTCGATCAGACATAGTCCACCGGGCAAATATTTCAACAGATAGCAGGACAAGCCACAAGAAACTGAACAACATGATGATAACTATAAAGGTGCTTCAGCGGTGAAGGATTAAGTGACATGGGACGAACTCACTGAAAGTGATTGCACGGATTCTGAAGAAGAATGGAAAAGACTCCATGGTGCAAGACGCGGCGACCAAGATCTCACAGAGACCACCAGAGGGCTGACCAGCAACTGCGACCACAGACGGGACTAAATAGTAGAGCGGAGGAAAAAGTGTGGTCCATTGCGCATTATAACCGAGATGTGGACAATTGGAACGTGCCATTTCTTTTGTTCTCTTTTCGTGCAGGGTCACCACATTAGGTCAATTAACCCCTGAATATCTCCTCGATGCAGGTCCTCCACCGTTCTCGAGGACTCGAGAGACCAGGTCGGAATAAGATTCTTCGAGTTCAAACGTGATAGACACTGAACACGCCCGCACAATTGAATGAGCGGAGGAGGGATGACCTTTTGGTGTGGCGATGCTTACAGCAACTCAACTTGGCCTTCTCTCCTTCCACAGTGACGGCGCGTGGTAGAGGACGCTCCTTGTCACCGATGTCTACCTCACTTCAACAGGGATCGGCTCAGCCTTATCTGCGTCGACTACGGCTTGCACTTTTATGCTTCTCCGTGGCCGCTAATGCGTCTGTCTCATTTTCCAACCAGTGGAAGGGATTCGACACTGAACCACACCATCCACTAGAATATGCGCCGGAGGTGTTTTCTGCTTTCCGATAATTTCACCGGCACTGGTGACACATTTGAAGCTCACACAACCACAATTGACCACCATCGCTCTTGTGTATGCTCCGCGTTTGCCATTCCTGTTCCCGCCCGCTTATTACACCTACTACAGCGGTATGATGGGCCAATATCCCTTTGCAGCTTTCGTCGGAAAGATTCTTGATTTATATGGTGCATGGGCGTGTTCCTTAATTTCAGCCTGTTTCTTCTCGGTCGGCTTTGGCTTATTCGCCAACGAGATATCCAACTCACCGGACACCATTACCCAACCTTCCACCTCCACCTTCCACAGCCTCGTCGTGTTTTTCTTCATCGCTGCACTGGGTACCGTATTCTCGTATGCATGCTCCCATATTATCCTTGCCGTCCATTAACTCCTGCATGGCCCGATAGCTACTTTTCATCCGTCTTTGCTGCCTCGAAGAATTTCCCAAACTATATCGGCGCAGCAGCCGGGACAAGCATGGCCCTCTTTGGCCTCTCACCTACATTCCTCTCCTTACTCGCTTCCCGATATTTTTCATCCCCCGACGGCGAGCTCGATGTCACTCATTTTCTTAAATTCCTTGCTATGCTCTGTGGTTGTGTGCATCTCATAGGAGGTTTCACTATGCACGCTATACCCTCGGCCCCCAAAGAAGTATCCAACTCGGTGATCGTCACACATGACCTGGAAGCACCGAACGAACGCACCCCAATGCTTCCCAACAAGACAAATGGGAACGATGATCAAGTTCCAGCCGACGTCGTTTCCCTCCGCGACCAGTCCCCAGAACCCACACAAAGCGCATTGGATATACTATCGGACCGCAACTTTTGGGCCCTCGCCTTTATCGTGTTTGTCGTCCTCGGATCTGTGAGCTTCTTCTCCCAGCGACGTGCTTGCACGTTCTCCCGAGTCATCCTCATTCATGCAATGGACAGTGTGAAATGATTATTTCCAACATCGGTACCATCGTTCTGTCCCTTCCGAGTGGAATCTCCACCAATTCCGCTTTTGTCAACACCTCTTCTTCTGTCTCCATGACCGCGACCCAAGTCCGCGTGCTATCCATTTCGAATACGCTCTCGCGGCTCGTCGTTGGGCCTCTCGCGGACATTGTTTCGCCTGTGCCTTCTCGTACCATAGATGGCAACCGTGGCACCCTCAGGGAGCATCATACCAGCAGAATTGCATTTATGACATTCTCCGCAGCTACCCTTGCTTGTACTTACGCTTGGATGGTCATCGGCGTCAAGGAACAAGCAGGCATATGGGCACTGACGTACGTTCCTTTCTTTCCCTTTTCATCCCCCGACTGGATCTGATCACGAGCGACACCCAGCATCGGCGCAGGTATTGCGTATGGCTGTGCGTTCACGATCCTGTACGTCCCCCATTTTTTCTCCACATCCTTACTCTTTGCTCACACACCACACTCGCACATCCCTCTCACAGCCCCTCCCTTGTGTCCTCCATCTGGGGCCTCTCCAATCTCGGCCGCAACTATGGCATTATGACCTATGCCCCCTTCCTCGGGACCCCCTCCTTTTCATACCTCTACGCTTTCATCTCCGATGCTGGCTCTGCGTCCAGCCAAGACGGGACATGTCGCGGAACGGCGTGTTGGACATTAACGTTCGAGGTGAGTGCGTTGGCTGCTACGCTGGCATGTGTTACGTCGGTGTATTTGTGGCGCGCGTGGAAGGGGCGGGTGTGAGTGTTTTGATATGGTGTACAGGGCGTTGGGGCGTTTGGTTGTTCCACGCAGACGGGGACTCTACTCGTCATTACCCACCACATTGCTATGTCTATCATTGCTATTAGAGCACAGCGTATAATCCTAATCGGTGTCACGTTGTACATTTTCCTTGTGTTTTTGGTTGTTCGCATACAGGTAGAACTTCGATCATTGCGGTATGATCAAAGTCCTTGTCATAGGCCCGTTGGTGTGCAAAGAAAATAAGTATCTGCTTCCCCCAGATCGAAGAAGCCACAGGAATTGCTGCCTAAGGCTTGACTGACACAAGTGCGCCTTGTACTAGACCTTGTTTCCATACTGTACACGTAGTACATGATTACCTGTGCCCCTACAATTATACAATGTGATCTCGGCTACGAGGATATTGGTTGAGGTGGTCCTTCCAAAGCCAGTTTGCAATTTCCTCCCGCTTTCCTACCATCGCGTCGCGTTCGTCTCCTGTAATAAACCCAAGTTTCGCCGTAGATCCATACACCTCAGGCGACTCCTTTTTCGACTTTTTAGTGGACCTTGCGATGGATGAAGCATTAGAAGCAGCTCGCTCTATTTCATCCCCTTCCATGTCTTTAGGGTCCCAACGACGGACGATATTGTGAATGCAGCAAAGGGCAGCAGGGATCCGAGCTTGGATCTCCATCTCAAAATCGGGTGCAACCGCGAAAATTCGAAAGCGTCGTTTGAGGAGGTATATCGCTTGCTCGACGACACCTCTCAACTCCGCGTGACGTCGATTGAAGTAATCGTGCGCGCTCGTGCCAGGTCTTTTTTTTTGCCAAGCAGACCAAAGTCAGCTTGCTGCTATGAATAATAATAAACACGTCGATATACCTCATCTCCTCACGCTCCCATCTAGGTAGATGATGTTGCATGCTATAGGGAACCAACAGTTGCGGACAAGCAGGAAAAGCGACATCGGCGAGGTAATACTTTTTAGCAGGAATGCGAAGGCGTTGTGGACGTGCAGCACAGTAAGCGTCTTCATCACCCACACGTCCTTTCCATCCACTCAACAAGGATGTGAACTCGAGGTTCGAGTTACAACACACGAGACAGTATTGTGAATAGAAACCCCTGCGGTTGCGGAACGCACCCGGGCACTTTGTTGTTGTAGGAGTAAACGTGGTGTGCATGCCATCTATCGCACCGATTACATCCTTGAAAAAAGGGTACAGGGTGCCATCATTCGCGATGCAAGCGGGGGTTGTGTCGTCCGAGCGTGGTAGTTTCACATATTTGGTGTATATTGGAGGCGAAGAAAAGGCCTCTAGTATTTTGCAAAAGTGTCTGGAAGCAATTGGTGAGCCTATCATACTTAGCAGAACATATACGTTACTCGAGCACTTTTTTATCGCGACACTCGGGCGATCAATTCGCTCTCCGATCTGCCTGCACGAGTACCCGGTCTTACATATATACAAGAAGATAGCAAGTTGCTCCTCCAGGGTGATTCCTTCGAATTGCGTATGTCCTTGAGCCGATAGTTCCTGAACGAGCTGTTCAAAAACCTGTTTCCGGACACCAATCTTTCTTTGTATTCGGTCTGGATGGCCAGCGAGGAGTGCCTGCACCCATAGTAGGCCCTTTGGAGTTAATCTAGGAGGTTTTGATCCCTCGAGAGCGTGAATGGCAGCTCTGGCAGCACGCTCTGTGGAAGAACCAAGCATCTGATTCTTCCAGACTCCCAGGATTTTTGAAGGTATATTGAGAACCTCGCGCTTTTCTGTGCTGGTGTTATCGCCCATAGTGAATAATCGAAGCTCCGCCTGAAATCAAGCCGGCGTATGACTTTTAAATTCGCGGCTTCTTCGCTGAGACTCAATTCATTCCTCGTCACGGATCATGTTTTGGAAAGAGCTGGGACAACATCACAAGTAAGTTCAAAATACGTGGCCGTGATGCTCACCAACGACAGGACTTTGCCTCGAGCGTTAGGGAGGAAAGATATGATTGGCACAATGCCGATTGATATGCCACCGCTTCAATTATTCTGAATTCCATAGATTTCGGATTGGCATCCAACATGATGGTGACGCTAGTGAACGTCAACAACTCCCCCTTCAGTTTTCCTCCTTTCCAGGGCGTGGTTCGAGAGAGTGCACTCGACTTGGGGATTGTATCCTCATCGTCAACGATCTTTGCATCCACAGCAAGAATCTAAGATGACCCGATCTCTTCTCTTCCCCTCCCTCGTTCTCTGGTTCTGTCTTTCCTCCATACCAAGTCGAACATTAGCAGAATCCAAGCCGGACACAAAACATGTCACCCCGTTCTTCGACGAACACCAACTTGAAGGCGCCTCCATTCACGGACATGAGGTCCATGATAAACGCACGCGTGGTGGGCGTAATTCTCTCTTGAAGCGCTGCGACGCTTCTAAGCATTCCCATGGTTCGAAAGCGCCAGCGAGTGCACAAGATTCCGATGATTCAAATTTCGTGTCTCCCGTCGAGTCCAAGAAATGGGGGTTGGCGTGGCCCAACGGCGATGCGTCTTATCTCGCGAACTTCGCCCGCCCAAAGGTCCGCTAGTACGAGTATCCATTCTCTTTGTTTATCGTTAGCTCACTCCCTCCTAGTATATATACATGGAGTCCATATTTGCCTTTTACAGCACCCGAGCATGGAATGGAAGGCATCCCGATGCTATGGGGATGGAGTCAGGTAGACGATTTCAGCCGCGTGGTTGTTCAGGGATACGCAACAAAAGTTCTTGGGATGAACGAGTACGTTTGTGAATTTTTGTGTCGCACACCTGACACAACTACCCTAGGCCGAACGAGCCTACCCAGTCGTTCATGAGTCCGCAGGACGGTATCTCGTTGTGGAAACAGTATATAGACCCGCTCAAGACACAGGGGTATTATCTTATTTCCCCTGCATGCACAAACGATCAAGCAGGACTTGATTGGATGCAATCCTTCGTCGAAGGCTGTACAGATTGTACAGTGAGGTTCTCTGTCACTGTTCCAATGGAGTAGTAGCCCAACGCTTTCACAAACAGATCGATGCCATCGCGTTCCATTTCTACGGTACCGACCCGAGAGCATTCGTTGAACATGCTACCACCCTGCACGAAACATACAATAAACCTATATGGGTCACCGAGTTTGCAGATCAGGTACGTTTTTGGGGCGTGCGTTCACCAAAGTGCTGATAACACGATGCTTCACATTGCAGAATTTTAGCGGTAGTGGCGGTCAAGCCTCGATGCCTGACATTTATGCATTTCAAAGTTCAGTGATCGAGTTTGTGGAGAATACGCCTTGGATCGAAGCCGCCTTTCCGTTTGGTAAGTCGGATATCATCTGATGAATGCCTCTACGAGATGAACGTGGCTGAATCGATGACTAGGGGTGATGCATGACATGCAAGGGGTCGACGAAGGGAACTTGCTGCTGACTGAGGACGGATGGCCGACATCGCTAGCGTATAATTACTTTGGTTGACTGGCCACCAAGTTTCTACGGATATCACCTGGAAATTTCGAACTGTATACGACAACTCGCTTTGTACTCGATTAAACCATCTGTACCTGTCGACCTCGAGTGTGCCCAGTAACTCTCTAGCTGAATGGTGGGTGATGATGAAGACTAAGTTGCCACTTGTTGTGGTTGTATCACGAGCGCTGGGGAGCGGAATTTGCCAAGGAGAATTAGCGTGCCCACGGGTGAATAATTCATTCTCCTTTGTTCTAGGCAGGTGGACTTTATTACTGGGACGTTTCTCTCCTTCACTATGTTGCAATGGTCTTGCTCAATGGCCAGGCAGGATTGTGGAGAATGTTAGTTCAATTCGGGTCAATGGCACTGGTTATGAGCATTCAAGCAATTCAAGGGAAGGAAGGAAGGTGGGATTGTGGGGTGGGTCTAGACGATGGTATGACTGTGAGTATACGCTCACGTGATCGGGGGAGGGAGAATAGTACCCATTCTTCCAGTCATAGCGCCCGTATACAGCAAAGTCCACTTCTTCCGTCTGCTTCGCCGTTGGCCACGAAAGGTTTCCACTGGCTTGATATTTCAACCCACACAGCATCGTCAGAATGAAACCTCCGCATCAAGAGTCCCTTCTCTCCGAGGTCGAGTTTGAGGTCAATTACGATTCGCTAGCTCGTGATCGACGTCACCCCATTCATATGATCCCCACAGAGACTTCTCAACGCCGCAGCTAACACACATTCCTTTGAAACGCTCAGCGAAACCATCGTCTACGCCAGAGGCCCCGCATGCCAACCTACCCAATACCTCCGCATCGTATCCATGATGTATGACAAGCTCGATGCAAACAGGATCCCGTACCGTATCATCAGCGATGATGGGATCACGGTCAACGAACTATCTGAAGCTCTCGACTTTGCGTTCACTTCTTTGATCGGTCTCGGCACCACCATGCGCATATGGCTGACCAAGGTCAACCAACAAGACTTCAGCCAACAGCTCGCCAAGGGTCTCCGTGCTCACTGGCCAGAGATCCGCCAGTGGGTGCTCTTCTTGTATCGAAGCATCATCGTCCAGGAAGATCTCGACATTGACCTGCGCCATATCTGCAAAAGAGCCGTCCTAGAGTTCCTCGGGCTCATCCGCGATGATCGCCTCAGGGTTTGGTCGAAATCCATCCCTACAGATCGAGAGGTCATGAAGATCATCTCAGACCTCTGGTTCCTCGAAACTCGGGACCCCCGGTTTTCCAGCTGGGACCACATGGTGATCAACCAGCGCGAATCCGCCGTCTTCGGCACGTGTTTACTCATGGCTTTCGAGCTTGGCGTCTCCATCGATTGGGAAAATATACTCAGCGTGTTCCTGAGGGACCCGGAACTCATTGCAAAGGTCTCGCTCTGCCATCTCGAGGGTGAAATCTCGCATGGGGACGAGCTGGATCTATTCTGCATCACCTGCGACCTCCAGATCATCTCCGTGCTCTCCCAGCTGGAGAAAATTCGTCTCGCCCTCATGCGCCAAGGCGTTGTCAAAGCTGCGTCCGAGATTCTCGCATTGATTGTTGGCCGCGAATGGAAGGGAGACATGCAGGTGTTCGCTAGCCGATGTATGATCACCGCAACTGCACTACTGAGGTCACGGATCGAGGAGATGGATGCGCTCCCGTTTCTCTCACAGGCCCTCGAACGTGGGCTCGTCGCATCACTGCTCAAGTGCGAGGCGTCGTTGACATCTGCAGTGCAGCCTTCAGCGCGTCGAGAGCCGATCTTGTTGCTTGCGGAGGTCCTTCCTGGGTATTCAGTCTATCGCTCCGTCCTGCATCAACTTGTGCTTGCAGTCGACTCGGCAGTGGGACAGAGGTTAGACGCCAGACTCTCAAAAAGTGGGGAGTTCTGCAAGGCTTGGAAGAAGCTAAGGGAGACGGTCGACGAGCGACGCAGGTTAGTGAGACGCGACGTTTCCAGCGGGCACGTTCAAACTTGTCAGAACGACATGGTAAGCATTATTCATTCCCGTCAGGTACCATGGGGTGCCGAGCTGACACAAGGGGTTGCACGCAGTGTTCGAAAACTAGTCATATGGGAAGGTTCAAACGATGTGGGGGCTGTCTCCATGCCTATTATTGCAGTTGGAAATGTCAACGGTATGATTGGCAGAACGGAAAGCACAAGCAATATTGTACGCGCGTTCAGCAACGTTTCATCCGCACGTGTACGTAGATTTCCGTTTTTCTCTTCTACTGTCAACATTCATGACTCACTGACTATACACACACACGTAGACGGACAGATGTCGCCCATACATAGCAAGGATCTCAAGTTCTTGGATCAAGTTATCCTTGCGGAATTGAAGAAGCACCGCGAGCGGTTGAGGGCCCAGCCTTCTAAACTCACCCTCGTCGAGCTCAATCTTGTCGGCGGGCAGGTCGGTACGGTCTTTGACGCGCGAGGAGCGAATGCAAACCCATTTGGGACCAAGTGCAAGTGTGAGTCGTATTCGAATGCACGGTGGAAACGCATGGCAGAGGTAGTGAGGGAGGGAAAGAAACCGATGGTATTGGTGAGGGCATTCATTCCCGGGGGGGTGTCGAGGAAGATCGTGCTTCAGGCCATCCCTCTGGCTGTGGTGGTGGAGGACCAGCGACGAAAAGGTCAAGTGATGGAAAACCATCAGATCAATCTGATCTTTACCTGTTGCGGGAGCGAAGGGAGCGATCGGTCTGTTATTTTGGAGTCTGCAGGCGTCGACGATATCAAGTTGCCAACGACGGGCTGAGCCCACATCACTTTGCTCTGCAAGCTTGATATCCACTTGAAGCAGCACTCACTCATATTCCCGCCAAGTGATCAAATTTTATATGTAGGTTCACTCGACGGGTCTGTCTAGAATCATCCGATGACTATTACTTGTGGACGCGATCGCGCGGAGGCAGCGCTGCGTTGCTCGAGCTGGTTACGGGACTTGGGGAGAATGTACAGTATATATAGTACGTACTTCAGTTAAAACGGAAAGAACGAGGAGATTGTCAAGCCACGAAGTTTACGCACACAGAGGATTCAATATTCTCGGGGTGCTCAACAAATGGTTGGAGAAGATACACTATGCCATGCTGCGACCTTGTCCCAAATGAAGACCCTGAGGAAGCTTAGATTCTATGTCACGTACTACAGATCCAAGTCTCAGATAGATTGTTTGCAAATTTGCGAATCCAACCACAATCGTAGCGTTCCTATCAGTGGGTGCATCAGTCCCACCTATATATAAAGTTCGAGTCTAGAAAGCTGAACGCGGAAGGACCCGGGGCGGGTTCGGATTAGTCTGGTGACCAGACCGTCTATGAGGCCTGCAAGCCGTCGATACAGCTTGCCTCTTTTGCGACGGCAACCTCACAGACGGTTCAACAAGTTACAGGCCAGGGACACTTACACATTACCTCAGACTCAGAGGTTCGACCTTGAAATAACGTCCAAACTCCGATTACTTAGGTCTGTCGTGAATTGTGATATACTTGGCCCATCGGTGACTCCTTGATGGGGATTGCCGTTTCTGAGTTGTTGACGTACATATTCATATCGCCCACAGTCACGGACTCACGGTGCTAGGGAAGTGGCGGTTCCGGGTAAGCGCGGCACAGGCCCTGGGAACAACGGCCCGGGTGTTCAGGCTTGAACGTTCAAGTTCAATGTTAACCGTGACTAGTAATTCACAGCCCCTGAACTTGAACAACCCCCTCGGAGGCTTGGGAAGACTCGGAATAACGCCGCCTCGACCCTCTGGATCGGTGTGAAATTTTTACATAGGTTGCAGCCGCCACTTTCGGAAGGCAAACTTGACGGGCTGCCTGTGAAAACGCGCTTATGCTCACGTCGATCCAAGTGCTTCGAGCCTCGGCTCATCTACCTCGGCTCATCGACGGCCTTTACACCCTCAGACTCAAGTGAGGTGAGTTGAATAATTCTCTGCATTGGGGGCTGATTTCTGTATGCCCCGCAGGTCATTCCGTATGACATAATCGTGCTCAAGTCACTGACTTATGAACTTATGTACGTCAACTCAACCGAGGTGCAACCGAGCGCATCGGGTCCAGATCGAGATGGTGGAAAGCAGTCTTGGCTTCTTCAATATTCAAACGACTTTGATACGTAAACCGCCGTTCAATTTCCTCCGTCCAAACGGCCATCACCGTTTCAGAAAATCGTGCTGCGTGAGATATCAAACCAAGGTCTTAGAGCCCTAACCCCGTCTGTACTGTGCTTACTTCCACCTACTGTTATGGCATATTCAACATCTGACGACCTCCAGGCCGATATCGATATCGACGCAGATGCTGCCGACAACAAGAAGCATACTCTCGATGATCTTGGTGGTTCTATGGATGCTATAGACTTTAGCCCTGAACAACGTGCTAGAGTGCTCAGGAAACTAGACTGGCACCTCCTACCCCTCGTCACGTTGCTGTACCTCCTCTCTTTCCTGTGAGTCACGGTGAACTTGTTTTTCGTCTGATTTTATTCAACAACTGTCTTGTCTTCAGGGATCGCACTAATCTCGGCGAGTACCATCCTCTGGGACGTCCCCATGTCACTGACGCCCGGATTTTAGGCAACGCCAGAATTGCAGGAATGGCGAAAGATCTGAAACTTGGTGGACTCAAATATAACATTGCTGCTGCAATCTTTTTTGTGAGGATCGATAGTCTGTCTGTCTGACCTGTGGCCACGCACGACTAACACCTGCGCAGGCTACCTACTGTACTGGACAAGTCCCATCGTGAGTTGAAGCGAACGTGCTCTGGTATGTAAGTCAAACACCATTCACAGAAATATCATCCTAAAGCTCATTCGACCATCTCGATGGAGTGCGTGAATTTCTTTCCAACGCAGCCTCTGAGTTACGTGCAGCTGATCCAGAATGCCTGATACAGTCCCTACAATCATGGTTGCTTGGGGTCTGGTCATGACCCTGATGTGCCTCGTGAACACATATCCTCAACTCCTCGTGTAAGTGCCTGACAACAAATATACCACGATTACTTATCTTGGTTTTGGTCTGTACAGCGCGCGAGTCTTCCTCGGCCTTGCCGAAGCTGGGTTGGTACCTGGCGTGACATACTATATCTCGCTGTGGTATCCGCGCGCTGATCGGGGGAAACGTATCGCAATATTCATATCTGCTGCAACCATGGCGGGTGCTTTTAGTGGTATTCTAGCGTGAGATCATTTTCTTGATCCAGTACAGCGTATCACTCATGCACCAAAAGGTATGCCATTGAAAAAATGGAAGGGTAGGTAGTTCTCTGATATTCCTTTCATTCTCCAAATTTTCATTCTCCTGATAGGATCGGTGGCCTCCATGGTTGGCAGTGGATAGTGAGTTGTTTATGAACACCTCTGCGATTCAGTGCACTCAATCGAGGTTACCAGTTCTGCCTGGAGGGTCTTGGTAAGTCACCCGTCATCACTAGATGACGATGGTTTGACGCCCATATCCAAAGCCACGGTGCTCGTGGCACTTGTAGCCCCTTTCTTCATACATGATGTTTGTACATCCGTGCATCCAGTCTTTTATCGTTGCTCACCTCTGTTCAGAACACAGAAACAGCGCCATTCCTGACGGAGGCTGAAAGACGTTACATCACTGAATTGATGAAGACTGATTCGCAGGGTCTCGCAACACACTTTAAATCCCAGTTCGTTCTGCAGGGTCTCATGGATTATAAAACATATCTTCAGTTTGGCTCATTAATCGGGTACGTGTGTAGGACTCTGCGCCGGAGATTTTCTGATATTTCCATGGACTAGAGTTAGCATTGCCGCTTATGCACTTGCACTATTTACACCGACCATCATCAACGAGCTCGGTTTCACCGCTGCTAATGCTCAGCTTCTCTCTGTCTTTCCATACGTCGCAGCCTGTGTAACCACCATTCTCGGTGGGATTTATTCTGATAGGCATAAAGTTCGTGGACCGTATGTGGTTGCTGGAGCAATCGTTGGGTTGGTGGGATGCATCATCCTGTATACACAAACAAAGCCTAGTGCTGGCATCGTCGGGGTTGTGCTCACCGCAATGGGTGTTTACCCACCTATTCCTATTATCCTTGCATGGACTAGTTCGAACGCTGGAGGGGACGTCAAACGAAGTGTTGCGATTGCAATGGTCATCAGTCTTGCAAATGTAGGAGGGTGAGAGACTTGTTTTTCTGGCATATATCGTGATTAGGTGAATCCATTCGCAGGATATGTGCGTCTTTTGTATTTTTCGATCCGCCACGGTTCCACGTCGGCCTTGCAATAACGATGGGATTGCTGGTTTGCTCGTATGTCTTCTCCTGATGCTCTCTTGTTGTCGTATCCACTGACTCGGATGGCACGTTAGGTTGTTGACGTGTCTGTTTACAATGTGGGATTACAATAGAATCAACAAGCAAAAGGAGAAGTGGTGCAACGAACATGGAATTACCGATGAGCAGAATGAGGAATTCGAGGAGAAGGGAGATGACAGTCCTCTGTTCAGGTATACCCTGTAGTTTCACCACTGGCCCATGATTTTTTCTATCTTCTTGCTCTGTAACGGATCAGGGGGCCGTCCCTTGCTGGACATTACGCGTACAAGGTACTATCGTACAAGGTGTTGTATTTTGAAACCCAAGACGGGCCCAAAGAGGCCGAGATATTCATTCACGGGTCCCCACTCCGTCAATTGGGTCACAATCAAGGCACAGTGAGTGGTAACTTTCGTGCCACCCATTTTGGTCGGGTCAAGTAAAGGTGACGGTGATTGATCGGCAGCGCACGTGTGACCTTTTCCATCGGCGGCGGCGCTAAAGTTACTCCTTGTCCTCCCGGTCCAAATTACCTGACTTCCAGGCTCAGCATTTCAATCCATATTGCATCGTCAGAATGAAATCTCAGCCTCAACATCTCTCCGAGGTCGAGTTTGATGTCAATTTTAAGCCCGTGATCGACAGCACCACCTCACTTATATGACCCTCACAGGGACTTATCAATACCTGCTTACCACTGGCAGGCAGAGATTCCTTCCAATTCCGCAGCCTCGTCGATTTCTGCAGAGACGCCGCGTGTCAACCTGCCCAATACCTCCGCATCACATCCATGATGTATGACAAGCTTGACGCGCACAAGATCCCCAACTGTGCTGTCGGAGCAAACGTCCTAATCGACGACCTCGACGTCGCGCTCGCTTCCTTAGTCGGTCTCGCCACCACCCTCCCCTTTTGGCTGAACCAACAAGACCTCTGTCAAGAGCTCGCCAAGGGACTCTGTGCTCACTGGTCTGACGTTCGCCAGTGGGTGCTCTTCTTATATCGAAACATCATCGTCAAGGAAGATTTCGAAATCACCCATCGCCTTATCTGCAAGACAGCCGTCCTAGAGTTCCTTGGGCTTTCCCGCGAACGTTCCCTCAGGGTCTGGTCAAAATCCTTCCCCACAGATCGAGAGGTCATGAAGCTCATCTGCGGCCTCTGGTTCCTCGAAGTTCGAGACCCCCGGTTTTCCAGCTGGGATCACAGGGTAGACAACCAACGCGAATCCGCCGTCTTCGACGAGTGTTTAATCATGGCCTTCAAGCTCGGCGTCTCCATCGACTGGGAAAATATACTCGGCGTATTCCAGGGCGATCCAACACTCATCGCGAGAGTCTCGCTCTGCCACCTCGAGGATGAAATCTCGCATGGAGACAAGCTGGATTTATGCTGTATCGCCTGTGACTTGCAGATCGTCTCTGCGCTCGCCCAGCGGGAAGATATTTGTACTGCGCTCATGCACCAAGGCATGATCAACGCCGCCTCTGACAGTCTCGCATTGATGGTGGACCGCGAATGGAAGGGAGACATGCAGGCGGTCGCCGCGCTGTGTATGATCAACGCAACTGCAATACTGAGGTCACGGATCGAGGAGATGGATGCACTCCCGTTTCTCTCGCAGGCCCTCGATCGTGGGCTCGTCGCATCACTGCTCAAGTGTGAGGAGTTGTTGACGTGTTTGGTACAGCCTTCGGCGCGTCAAGAACCGCTCTTGTTGCTTGCGGAGGTCCTTCCTGGGTATTCAGTCTATCGCTCCGTCCTGCATCAGCTCACGCTTGCCGTCGACGCGACGGTGAGACAGGGGTTGGACACCAGACTCTCAAGGAATGGGGGGTTCTGCAAAGCTTGGAAGAGGCTAAAAGACACAGTCGATCAGCGACGCAGGTTAGTGAAACGCGACATTTCCAGTGGGCACGTTCAAACCTGCCAGAATGACATGGTAAACGTTCAATCCTTTCAAGCACCGTGAGGTGTCGAGCTGACTCTGGGGTTGCACATAGTGTTTGAAGACTAGTCATATCGGAAGGTTCAGACGGTGTGGAGGCTGTCTCCATGCCTATTATTGCAGTTGGACATGTCAACGGTATGATTGGCAGAACGGAAAGCACAAGCAGTATTGTACGCGTATTCACCAGCGTTTCGTTCGCACCCGTACGTGTATTTTTCGTTGTCTTCTTCGATTGTCAACATCCATGACTCACTGACTACACATAGACGGACAAATGTCGCCCATACATAGCAAGGATCTCAAGTTCTTGGATCAAGTCATCCTTGCAGAGTTGAGAAAACACCGCGAACGGCTGAGCGCCCGGCCTTTTAAACCCACCCTCGTAGAGCTCAATCTGGTCGGTGGGCAAGTCGACATCGTTTTTCAGGCACGTGGAGCAAATGCGAACCCATTTGGGACCGAGTGCCAGTGTGAGTTGTTATCAAACGCACGTTGGAAGCGCATGATGGAGGTGGCGAGAGAGGGAAAGAGGCCAATGGTGTTGGTGAGGGCATTCATTCCCGGGGGGATGTCGAGGAAGATCGTGCTTCAGACCATCCCGTTAACTGTTGTGGTGGAAGGGGGACAGGACCAGCGACGAAAGGGTCAGGAGGCGGAAAAGTATCAGTTCAATCAGATTTTTTCTTGTTGCGGGAGTGCAAGGAACGGTCGGTTCACTATGATGGAGTCCAGATTCCTCCACGATCTCCACTACTAGTACTTGCTGGACCTTTGTCCGCGAACTTGGTATCCACTTCATGCAGCATATCCCTGCCAAGTGATCGAAATTATTATACGTTCTTTCAATAAGCCTGTTGGAAGCCTCGGTGAGTGTCAAGTGTACACGCGATCACGCAGCGTTGCAGCGTTGGCTGGACTGGGAAAAATATAGTCACAGAATTTGCAATATTTTCAGAGCACAAGGTAAACTACACCATCTCAAACTTCGTGTGCATCTCCACTGTTACAGACTCCTAGCTCCACGCTTGCTCGGGCCAACCATGTACGCCTCGACTTCTGCCCATTCCTGGCTATGTCTGTCGACTTGGATTGCCCCTGGCGGTCCTGTCACGGATGTCACGGACGGAAAGTGTGTCAACAACAATTTGGCGACCCGGCGCGCCTGATTGTTGATCGGTGAATTGTAAAAACGTAGCGCCGTGATCGTCTTGGATGGCAGCCCCATGGCCGCTTCATCAGGGAGCTCCGTACCGTCCAGCGTTAAACCGACATGGCGCAATTCCGGACAGACGGGAACCAGGGATAGAAGCCCGTTAAAGGTCATCTGCTTGGCCCCAATTGGCAACGGAAAGAAGTAACATAGTTCGAGGACCTGGAGTAAGGGCCAGTTGCGAACCAAGTCTACTAATTCCTCGTCGTTGAGGGAGATGGGATTTGGTAACTTGATGATGAGCTCGCGTAGATTAATGTGGCAGGTAAGGAGTCGGAACATATCGAATGACAGCGTGAATGGCAACTGCCCGATGTTTTGGAGGTCAAAATAAGGTCGCGCGGAGCGGAGATGAAGCACGTTCAGAGTGGATTTTCGCGGATGCATTGCGAGTCCGGTGAATAGGAATTCTATGAGCGTGGCAAACTCTACCCTCAGGAGAAGCATAATTCCACAGAAACTTTGATGACCGGGATGGAGTAGTTCAATAAGCTGACGTAGGTCGGGTACCTGCAGAACTAGCCTCCTGAGATTGCGAAGGGGGATTTCGGAAGGTTGGGAAAAGTTTCGATGCTGACGAAATTGAAGGCCCAGGCAGAGTTCTTGGAGTTGGGTAGACTTCGCGATAT
The DNA here is from genome assembly GCA_038093095.1 of Boletus insuetus. Lineage (NCBI taxonomy): Eukaryota > Fungi > Basidiomycota > Agaricomycetes > Boletales > Boletaceae > Boletus > Boletus insuetus. The sequence goes on from JBBPRQ010000087.1 coordinate 26,749, forward strand.
CCTGTAGGACATGATTGTCGACAAAGGCGTTAACAATGAGAGACTTGAGGTTTTTGAAGCTACAGATAGCTCGCGAGAAGTCGTCCATCAATGCCAAGCTTTCTCCTCCCATAAAGTTAAACCTGGCAGTTGTCACGGCGGGGCAACGTAAAGGGAAGGCTTCGAGGAGTGATGAAAGCGCTGGGTCACGCCCGCATACAGTGACATCTAAGACGACCAAGGCGGGACCGAAAAATGGCAGGAAGAGCTTGATGTCAATGGGAATTATGTTCGGCTGCGTATTCCATTTCAACGCTTTCAACTTGGGAAAGAGGTTGGTCTCGAACAACACGGATTCCAGGAAGAAGGAAGAAATTGCATCATGGACCTCAAGGTATTGGATGCGGCAGGCGTAGCGCTTGATGACGTCCAAGTCGACCAGAGATGATGGCGGACGCTGTTGACGTCAGACAGGACTCGACCCCCAAGAACAATTCACTTACCAGATGTTGCCTTGTCGCATGAGCAACTTCCCTTGATGATAAACACCAGAGCAATGGTTCGAGCGAGTCTAGCCTGCACCAAAGAAAGTCGAGGGCCGGATGCGTAAATGCACGACATGTTCGAGCTAGAGCTGCGAGCGCACGTCGTGTGTCTGGGTCGGGTGCTCGAATTGGAATATCATTGGTGCCCACTCTATATGGGACATCAACACCATCTGGGGACGGTTCAGAAGTTGCGTCCACGAGACAATGCAGGACAGCATAGAATAACTCTTCTATGAGCAGGGGGTTGCGTGAGCCAGTTTCTGATGACATGATGATATGGGGTACTCTGGCTTGAGACATGATAAGCTGCCCAGTTAAATAGGCTGCTGGCGCAGCGGACAATATTGTCCACCATTGTCCACGGTGTCAAGCATGTCAAAGCGTCCCCGCTTTGAGGATCATTCCCTCGTGGGTCTGCACTCTGTCAAGGTACGGTCAAAGCACTCAGAGTGTGATAAGAATTACTCCGCAAGCTACCAGATCCGAAGTGGACAGCTGAAACATCGCGAACGTACCTATATTGTGGTCCACCGATGTGGACGTGGCCCAGGCTAGCTGGCTGCCCAGTGGGCACTGCCACTGGGAACTCAGTGGAAGACCGTTTACACTGAGCGCCGACAAAATGACGGAAATATCAACCTAGCGTACTGGTTCCAAGAGCCTGTAGTGTCACATATAATGCTACTCGATACAGCGAGCTAAAAAGGACGGACGCTTCATTGTACATAGATGTAAAACGTTTAGCCGACGTCTACTATATCGGTGGCCAAAACGTTGGCGTGACAACTTGAAGTGGTCCCACTCGACCTCACATTTCAACAAACACAGCGTCGTCAGAATGAAACACCTGCCTCAAGAGTTATGTCTCTCCGAGGTCGAGCTTGAGGTCAATCACAATTTCCTAGCACGCGATCGGCGCCATCTCACTCGCCGTACGATCCACACAGAGGCTTATCAACGGCACACATTCACTCGACACGCTCGGCACAATCATCGGTTTCGCCAGAAGCCCCGCATGTCAACTCGCCCAATACCTCCGCATCATAACCATGCTGTATGACAAGCTGGACGTGAACAAGATCCCGTACTGTATCGTCGGTTCCGACGGGGTCACTCACGTAGTCGATGCCCTCGACTTTGCGTTCACTGCCTTGATTGGTCTCGGCACTACCATTCGCTTATGGCTGAACAAGCTCCACCAACAAGACTTCTGGAAACAGCTCGCCAAGGGTCTCCGTGCCCACTGGCCCGACATCCGCCAGTGGGTGCTCTTCTCACATCAAAACGTCATCGTTCGGGAAAATCTCGACATCAACATACGCCATATCTGCAAGAATGCAGTCCTAGATTTTCTCGGGCTCGTCCGCGACAACCGTCTTAGGGCCTGGTCGAAATCCATCCCCACAGATAGAGAGGTCATGAAGATCATCTGCGACCTCTGGTTCCTTGAAATTCGGGACGCCCGCTTTTCCTCCTGAAACAACGATCAGCGCGGATCCCCCATCCTCTGCACGTGTTTATTCATGACCTGCGAGCTCGGCGCCTCCATCGACTGGGAAAATATTCTCAGCGCATTCCAGGGAGACCCGGAACTCATCGCGAGAGTCTCGCTCTGCCACCTCGAGCGTGAAATATCGAATGGGGGCGAACTGAATTTGTTATGCATCACCGGCGACCTCCAGATCATCACCATGCTCTCCCAGCAGGAGACCATTCGTTTCGCATTTATGCGCCAAGGCGTGATCAAAATCGTGGCAGAGATTCTCGCATTGGTTGTTGACCGCAAATGGGAAGATGACATGCAGATGTTCGCAAGGCGTAGTATCTCTGACGCGGCTGCACTACTGAGGTCACGGATCGAGGAGATGGATGCGCTCCCGTTTCTCTCACAGGCCCTCGAACGTGGGCTCGTCGCATCGCTCCTCAAGTGCCAGCCGTTGTTAACATCCGTAGGACAGTCTGTGGCGCTTCAAGAGATGTTCTTGTTGCTCGGGGATATCCTCCCTGGGTATTCAGTCTACCGTTCCGTCCTGCATCAGCTTACGCTTGCCGTCGACTCGGCGATAAGACAAGGATTAGATGCCAAACTTTCGAAAAGTGGGGGTTTCTGCGTAGCTTGGAAGAGGTTGAAAGACACGGTCAACGAGCGACGCAGGTTAGTGAAACGTGACGTTTCCAGCGGGCACGTTCAAACATGCCAGAACGACATGGTAAACAGCGTTCATTCCCGTCGTGTATCGTGAGGCGCCGAGCTGACTCTGTGGTTGCACGCAGTGTTCGAAAACTAGTCATATAGGATGGTTCAAACGGTGTGGAGGCTGTCTCCATGCCTATTATTGCAGTTGGAAATGTCAGCGGTACGATTGGCAGATCGGAAACCACAAGCAGTATTGTACGCGCATTCATCAGCGTTTCGTTCGCACCCGTACGTGGATGTTTCTTTTTTTCTCCTCGACCGTCGACACACATGAATGACCGACTACACATAGACGGACATATGTCGCCCGTACATAGCAAGGATCTCAAGTTCTTGGATCAAATCATCCTCAACGAGTTGAAGAAACACCGCGCGCGGCTGGGTTCCCAGCCTGTTAAACTCACTCTCGTCGAGCTCAGTTTTCTTATTGGTGGACAGGTCGATATCTTCTTTGATGCGCGGGGCGCAAAGGCAAACCCATTCGGGACCAAGTGCAAGTGTGAGATGTATTCGAATGCACGTTGGAAGCACATGGCGGAGGTGGTGAGGGAAGGGAAGAAACCAATGGTGTTGGTGAGGGCGTTTATTCCCGGAGGGATGTCAAGGAAGATTGTGCTTCAGGCCATCCCGTGGGCTGTGGTAGTGGAGGGGAGACAGGACCAGCGACGAAACCGTCAGGTGGTGGAAAAGTATCAGTTCAATCTGATCCTTACCTGTTGCGGGAGTGAAGGGAGATACCAGCCCGTGACTGCAACGTCCAGAGGCTTCAACGATGTCAAGGTGCCAGAGATGGACTAACCTCATGTCCGCGAGCTTGACACACATCGTTCGCTTATACCGGGAATAGACCATACCTTTTACAGCGAACATATTCTTGCCAAGTAATCGAATTTGTGTATAGATTCATTCGGATGCGTTGCTGCACTGGTAACTAGACTGGGCAAAAGAATCCAACGTGTAATCATGGAATTTTCAACATTTCAGAGTACAGGATAAACTACAGTCTCATACCGAACCTTGTGATACACCTCCACTGTTATCGACTTCTCAGCTCCATGCTTCCCAACTTGCTCGGGTCGACCATGTACGCCTCGACTTCTGCCCATTCCCGGCAATATCTATCGACTTGAATTGCTCCTGGCGGTCCTGTGACGGAAGTCACGGACGGAAAATGTGTCAACAGAAACGTGGCGACCAGGCGCGCCTGATTGTGGATCGGTGAATTGGGGAAACGCAGCGTCGTGATTGTTTTGGATCCCGACCCATCCACTACGTCATTGGGAACCTCCCTAGCGTCCAGCGTTAAACCGACATGGCACAATGCCGGGCAGATGGACGCGAGGGATAGGAGCCCTTTGAAAGTCATGCGTTTTCCCCCCTCGGGCAGCCGAAAGTAATAAGACAACTCGAGGATTTGGAGTAAAGGCCAATGACGCGCCAAGTCTGCTAATTCGCCATCGCTGAGAGAGATGGGATTCGGTAACATGATGATGAGCTCGCGTAGATGGATGTGGCAGGTAAGGGGTTGGAACGTATTGAATGACAGCGTCAACGACGACAACAACGCGTGGCCTCGGGGGTCCAAATGAGGTCGCGCGTGGCGAAGATGAAGCACATTCAGAGTAGATTTTTGTGAATGCATTGTGAGTCCGATGAATAAGGATGCTATGGGCGTGACAAACTCTATCCTCAGGAGACAGAGCATAATTCCACAGAAGCTTTGATGACTGGGACGGAGTAGTTGAGTAAGCTGACGTAGATCGAGTAGCGCCAGAACTAGCATCCTCGTGTTGCGAAGAGGAATTTCGGAGGGTGACAGGGAAAAGTTTCGAAACTGACGAGGTTGAAAGGTCAGGCAGAGTTCCTGGAGCTGGGGAAGCATTAGGACATGCTGCAGCACATGATCGTCGACAGAGGCGTCAAGAACAAGAGACTTGAGGTTCTTGAACCTACAAAGAGTTTGCGAGAAGGTGTCCATCGATGCTAAATCCCCTCCTCTCAGAATGCTAAACTTGGCAGTTGTCATGGCGGGGTAACGTGAAGGGAGGGCATTGAGGAGTGACAAGAACGTTGTGTCATGCCCGTGTGTAGTGACATCTAAAGCGACCAAGTTGGGACCGAGAAGGGGGTACACGAGCTTGATATCAATGAAATTTATGTACGGCTGCGTGTTCCATTTCAGCGCTTTCAAATTGGGAAAAAGGTTGATCTCGAACATCGCACATCCTAGAAAGAAGGAAGAAAGACCATCTTGGACTTCAAGGTACTGGATGCGGCATGCGTAGCGCTTGATGACGTCCCAGTCAACTGAAGATGGCGGACGCTGTTGACGTCAGACAGGACTTGACCTCCAAGAACAATTCACCTACCAGGGGTTGCATTGCTACAAGAACAAGTTCCCTTGGTATATAACACCAGAGCAATGGACCGAGCGAGTTTAGCCTACACCAAAGAAAGTCGAGGGCCGGACGTGTAAATGCACGACATGTTCGAGCTAGAGCGGCGAGTGCACGTCGTGTATCTGGGTCGGGTGCTCGAATTGGAATACCATAAGTGCCCACTCTATATGGGCCATCAACGGGATACGGGGTCGGCTCAGGGGTGGTGTCCACAAGACAACGCAGGACGGCACAAAACAACTCCTCTATGAGTAGGGGGTTGCGTGAGCCACTGACAAGTTCTGAGGACATGATGATGGAGGGTAACTCTTGCTCGATATACGATGCACTGCTGAGTTAAATAGGCTGCTGGCACGGTCGTCATGGATAGTATCTGCATTGTGCTCCTGCTTTGAGGGACATCCGCCCATTGGTCTTCACCCGATCAAGTTTACAATCAGCCAGCGCTGTAAAGATAGGCTACCAAATCAGTATCACTTGGACAACGGCTGAAACATCGCGTACTTAGCAATGTTGTAATAATGGCCCTTTGACAAGCCTGCTGAGTCCTGACATGGCCGACAAACAACACTTGGGATCAAAGGAGACAAATGCGTGACCGTGACACTACGCAACGCGTTTCATTTCCCAACCATCATATCGACTATGTCGGAACTATCAGCCTAGTAAGTGCTAGCCCTACTAAGAGCCCGTAGTGCAGTATCTAACGCTACTCGATACAGCGAACAAGAACGCGAAGCAAACATTGCCCGCAACCGTGCGCTTCTTGAGCAACTCGAGCTCAAGGATGCCGCCGCCGCCCTCGGCGTGTCGGTCAAGCCAAAGCCCGCTCCAAAACCCAAAGCAAAGCCAGTTCCAGCCGCCAAGAGGGTCAAGCGCGAATTGACTGAGGAAGCGCCACGTCGACAAAGTGCACGCCTGCGGAAAGACGACGCAGTCGACCCGAACGAGACCTCTGCGCAGAGGCGGAAACGCTTGGCTGAGGCTGAGGGACGGCGAAAAAAGGAGGAGGAGGAACGCATTTTGGCAGAAGAGCATGCCCATTTGGTGAAACGTCCTAGAGCACAGGACCTTGACCTCTCCGTACTCACTGCTGCCGAGGAACTGGGCGACGAGGAGATGAGCGCTCTACGAGCTTCATTACAGGCCATCACACACAAGCCCATTCCAAGGAGTATAGGAAGCGTAGACGCATGGGTATATGACACCGACAAACACGATGCCAGGGAGGCGGAGGAGCTTAAGAAGAGACTTGGACAGATGAAAGTCGCTTCGAGAGCCAAAGTCACACAAAATCGAGTTTATAGTGCGGCATATCATCCGGAACCTACCAAGGATTTGATTTTCTTTGGAGGTAAACGAATTGGCTTTGGTTTGTCTCTCTCATGACACGTTCATAGACAAGCATGGGCAACTTGGCATTTGGGATGCACGAGCTCCTGTCGAAGAAGTTGCTGATGAAGATGACGAAGTGACACCTGCCGACGAGAAGTCTGGAGGTAAATATTGGCGTCTTCAGCAACATTGGCCCGCCACCGCCAAATCGTCTATTTCGTCTATCAGGATGGACCCAATAGACTCACATAGGGTGAATTTACTTTATCTCGTCCATACTACTTTTCCTATCATCATTCACCAGCTATACACGACATCTTATGATTGCACCGTTCGACAACTTACTTTCGTTTCAGGCGTTTCCGAACAAATATACTCCTCGGACGTCCTGATTTCTTCGCTTGAGCTGACCCCTTCCGGACATGAAATGTGGATATCAGATGTTTCTGGAGGCGCGACCCATTTAGACCTTCGGGAGGGTCCTAGTCAGGCTCGCTGGTATGGGCTGTCGGATCAAAAGATAGGAAACGTCAGTATCAATCCGACCAGTCCTCATCTCATCTTGACGGCTTCGAACAGCCGATCCTTGAAGTAAGGGAGTTTGCGTCATATCTCTCACCCGTGGATTCATTCGCGAGCGCAGGATATGGGACACTCGAAAATTCGGTGCTCTGTTGACCAAAAAACTATCAGGGGGTGCCGCATCGTCATCCTCGTCACCACCTTCCCCTTCAAAACATACCTCTGGCCCGTTCGATTTCGACTTTGAGCAAGTCCAGAAATTCATCGAGACCAAAAGAGGGAGCGGCGCACTTCGTGGTGAGCACGCCCACGGAAAATCTGTCACTTCGGCGTATTGGGATCCAAGAGGGCGAAGTATCGTGAGCACCAGTTATGACGACACCCTGCGGAGTGCGTACAGATTCATTATATTTTTATTTTTCGTGCTGACGACGTCGACGTCGATGGGCAGTTTGGGAGCTCGACGCGGGGAAATATGACGCCTCTCCCGTCTTTCCTGCATTTACGCCGTTCAGTCGGATAAAGCACAATTGTCAGACGGTAAGCAGTAATCACGTGAGAGAAGGGTCGATGGTAGTTGGTTGACGATGAACGGTGGGCGATGTATTTAGGGACGATGGCTAACGCCGCTGCGCGCCGTGTGGACTCCCAATCCCGACGTCTACCCCCATCTCACGGTACGTGACATGGTCAAGTCATCACAACGACATGTCTACATGTGTCAAACATTAGGTCGGAAATTTGGATCACTCGCTCAACATTTACTCTTGCAAGGTACGCCCATGTTTTGATTCGATATGCGAGGTTGTATCGCTAATGGGGTACCTAGGGCGAACTGGTCGCCAAGTTGTCAGACCCTCTGCGGTATGTCCCTGCCTCTTTCCTTTCTTCCCTTTTCTTCCCAACACGCCTCTCATTCCTCGGACTGCAACCAGGATCACCGCTACACAGGCTGTCACGTGTTCACACCCAAACGTCGTCGAGCGGTGTGCGACGGGCAATGCGAGCGGGCGGTGTGTCTTGTGGGCACCGCCTGACTTGGCGTGAGCGTGTATCGGGTGGAGGTCTGATTCAGATCGTGGTGACACCTTCTGATGGCAGACTCAATTTTGTACATTGACTGACCGGGCTTGTGGGTCGAGAGGCGTAAAGATGTTCGGGTGGCGTAGGAGTCTACATGAGTTTATGTAAAACAGATAGGAGCGTCAGGTGTTCTCTTCTCCACCAAGCGACAACCCCGTATAATGGAACCAGGAGCAGCAGTTGTGGACAGTTTCACACGCAATGACCTGAATGGCTTTGCCCAAATGGTTTGGGGTAATCCCCATGCTATCTCGAAACGCCACTTCCAGGGATTCGAGTACATCCACCTGGAGGGGTATCTGATGGGCTTTCAAACTCTTTTCGGAGGAGTAGTGGAAGAAAAGATACTTGTGACAGACGAGTATCGCATCGCAGCGCAAGAATTACAGACGGATGCATACCATCGAGGTGCTTATGTTACAGGACAACCTGGCATCGGTAAGCCTTGAACAACTTTGGTTGCGCCGTCACATTCAACTCTTTCTTTACGCCGCCAGGGAAATCACTTTTTCTCGTTTACTTACTCGCCCAACTTCTCGGACAGGGCTGTAAGGTTGCGGTGCACAATTGTAGCCACAAATTCTATGCGGTCTTCACGAATACGGTCGCTTTCTACCCTTTAACCTACTCAACGCCGCTCGCCACTAGCGGTCCCATGTACGCCCTTTCGAACTCCACCCAAAAGAAAGCTCCCCCCATATACCTCTACGCTTTCCCGCAAGACGTTCGGCTGATCCAGGCAGCATCGCCCAAGAAAAACCGTTGGCACGAATGGAGCCAGCAAGCCGAGGCCAAGTGCTATGTCATGGATATTTGGACTGAGCAGGAAATAGCAAACCTTGCGTGCGCGATACTCTTTCTTTCTTCCAAGCTACATTTAATGAGATGACCAGCCATCTATCAGGATACAATGCCCAGCGCATGGTCGATCTTGGGAAGAAGTGGGGTAGAGTTCCTAGGACATTGTTGACATACCTCGAGGAGTCGGATCAGGAAATCGAAAGTTGGTACCATGACAGCGCGACAGTGGCTGTCCGAAATTGTCAGAACACGGTCCAATCAATAATGAACAACGACTCCGAGGACTGGGATGGTCTGTTGCGGTTCTATTCCTGTCGGCCTGCAGACTATTCTACGTCGAGCATTGATCGCACGCGAACTTGTGCTTCCGTGCCGACGCACACCACATGCTACATCCTAGGGAAGGCACTCCGGCAGCTCAGCAATCCCATCAAGCTGGAGTTCTTTACCGCTCTCGGCCAATCCAGCGACACTCGACATACAGCTGGGTTCATATACCAAACTTGGTTCCACTGCTTCATTTCTACGGCAGGCAAGTCCATATACTGCCACTGGTTTGATGAACAAAGCAAGGTCACCAAACTATGTGTGACAACTAATCTCGCTTCCGCGAGCGCAAAGGAATTAAACGCCAGGAAGGAGCTTCCGTACTATTGGGCTGCAACCGCGGGTTACCCAGGTATCGATGGTGCTTTGATATGCGACAACGCGATCTTTGCGTTTCAAATAACCATCAGTTCAACACACACGCCACCAGAACCCGGTGTGCAGAAGCTACGAAAGGAGTTGCCGGCCGAGTTGAGGGATCTTCCTTGGCATGTGGTGTTCGTCGGAAACATGGTGAGTGCAAGCAAGGCGGTTGCACAGCAATGGGTGGGCAAGGTATTCTTGATGGAGACAAGCCAGACACCTGTACCCATTGCATGGTCAAAAGTGGACCCAGTGGCAGTAGACGTCATTTACAGGGTACGCAACTTGAAGTGGATTGATCATTATCTGTTTTCTGATTCGTTTGTTAGATAAGTCGCAATGGAGATGAATGATGGAATTTGCCAATGAATAAAGGCGTTGGTGCCCACTGCTGAATGGTATCATAGTTTATCACTGCTTGTCAATTGCGAGCCTTTGGTCTTTCGTGTATGACTTCTGTTTCCACCAAGTTCGATTAATATGATCACTGTGTTCAATGCTGGGGGCATTGTTACACTGCCCCGAAACTCTTCACATTCTAATCCGAATCCTTCGGACGTGAACAGCCGGTACAGTTCACTTCAGTAACAAATTGTGGTACACAAAGCTTGCGGAAGACTTTTCATCATTCGACTCCATGAACAATGTCAAAGTATCCTCTCTTCGCCGAATTCTTGAGAGCGCGGTGTACAGTTGCCCATGGGGCAAAGGGGTCATGACTCGTGTGACACCAAAGTACACCCCATCCTCAAGAGGTGCTCTTGATCCACCAACCAAACTTGAAGAACTCGACGGCGTGATTCCCCGGTTGAAGAAGTTAAAAGGGAAACCCCGTCGGAATACCGATTGATGACATGGAGACTCAAGCGATAGAAGATCTGGAACACGTCAGCTGTCACCACGTTAGCTCACAGGAGCTCGGCATGACATGGCGGCAACCACAGCGCGGCACACGCCCATGGGGGACATTCGAGCAGAGGTTGAACCTTTGGGACAGGTGATGGTGATCGATCGGACAAGAGCCACACATCCTCTGTGGACTGTCGATACAAACGGACGGAGGACAGAAGTGTGCGCACCGCACCTTCCGACAGGGCACGAACCAATGATGCGGGTAGACAGTCAGCACATACGGAACGGCACGATCTGCATGCAGAAGCATGGCCCGACCACGGCACAGACTCATACACCCACACAGGAGCACCTTTGTGTGTGCGTAGTATCATGATTTTGTGCGTTGAATCTTGTGAGCGGAAGGAAAAGGGGGAAGGGAATGGGTACGCGCTCGATCATCGAGAAGGAAAAGGGAGCACAATCGATCGTACGAGGTGAGCAACCCCCGGCACGACACTCACGGGTAGCAACCGCTGTTGCTTCGACAGGGTCAGGTGGGGGGTCGATGCACTGGCATGGGCCATGTTGAGACTGTCGACAACCAAAAACGCGAGGATGAGGACGCAACACGGGTAATGGCGAGAGAGAAAGCCCTTCGAAGTATTAGATGCGTGTTGTGCTCTATGCCAAGCTGCGGGTGTTCACCATTTGTACGGTGTCGATGCTGGCGCTGAGGCGTTCCACCATTCACACCATAACAACCACTGTGGTATATTCATATTACATGAAAAAAAAACAATAAAAAGAAAACAAGGATCTACGACAGGAAGGAAACGAGGGGAAAAAAAAGAGGCCATGATAGAGACCAAACCGACCGTGTCACACACATACTGATGAGCAACGCCCGCCGCTTGGTCAAGGTTAATGAGGAAGGGGGAAGAAGAAGACGTGAGACAGACAATAGAAAATTCGAAGTCCATACCACATGAGCGCACGAGTCTTTTTCTCATTGAGCATCATGTCCATGTCCATTTCTGGGAGGAGTGGGTGATCGAGGAAAAGACGGAAGATCAGATGAGTGCGGAAAGCCCAGGGATAGAGGATAGTAAAGATGGATGGGACGGACTGGATCATCAAGTCTCCATCGTTCGTCTTCCACACAACAGTGCCTCTTTCTCAATCAGCCGTCTTTTCCCAGATGCTTATCTCGACAACATGACCTGAGCCCGAAACCTGAAAAAAACCATCCACTCATCGCGACCTGCACTGTTCGCAAAGAAGACCGGGACCGACACGGAGAACAGTCTACAGGAAATCCTCGGCTCTCGCACGTTTCTTCCCTCTCATCTCCTCCGGCGCAAGACTCGCAATTGCTGATGGCGATGATGCAATGTGTGTTGATTCCTTGGCAAAGTAGTATCTAACCGTATGAGCACGTTTCTCTTCCTGTGTAGCGCACGAATCTGGATTAGCATCAATTGACAAGAAAAAAAGAAAGGAAACGCACAGGAGAGAAATTAGGATCCGCATATTTGAGCTCGGTCTTTTTCTTGAATGGCGTATACTTTTGTTCCAAAGCTGCATTTGGAAGTACAAGTGGCGGCGGCTGAGTTTGGACAGACACTGACCCAGTAGGCGGTACCGGCTTTGCTTGTGGCGCCAGCGTAGGCGTGCCACTTCCCACGGCAGGAGCGGTTGGTGATCCAGCCCCGTTAATACCGGAGGCAGGGAAAGGTGAAGCAGCAGGGACAAATGCCGGAGGCGGCCCGAGTGGTGGACGAGACATGCCTGGTTGGAAGGGGGGCATACCTGGAGGAAGCATACCAGTTGGGGGTAGCACCCCAACTGGAGGGGGCATTGTAAACCCAGGCGGTGGAGGTCTAGTATGTCATCACATTACGCAAATACAAGGCAGAAGTAAATTGTCAGCATCAATTACACGAGGCCCAAACAAACCTTGTAAACGAGGCATGGACTTACCCAGGTGGGAAACCGGACACACCAGGTGCACCGGGGAACGGGGGAGGGAATGGAGGTGCCGCACCTGGAAATGCCCCTACCGGAGGCGTACCTCCGAGAGGGACGAAAGGAGCGGGTTGCGCACCTGGAACCATCCCGGGGGGAGACATTCCTGTCGGAGGCCCTGGCATGACAGGCATGGGAGGAGCTGAGTACGCCTGAGGTGGTGCTCCGTACACCGCTCCGCCCTCCGATGCACTCGGAGCAGGGGTCGCAGTAGCGTCACCGGAACTAGCGCCCATGAGTGCCCGGTGGGCCGCGAGTTGCGCACGTAGCTCCTCTTCTGACAAGGGTTTATTCTCGACTTTGGGACGTTTAGGCTGTGGTTGAGAAATTGAGCCAGCTGCGAGACCAAGTTCTATCTCTTTGCGACGCTTATAGTCCGCCACGTCGGGTGCCGGGATGCCCTCCATGCCAAAGATTTCAACTTCGTAGCCATCACGACCAGGAAGGGCGTTCTCTATTCGCGGAAGGCTGTGAGAAAAATGTAGATGTGAGATCGGAAACAAATCGAGGACGAACAGACCGCTCACTTTTCCGGTTCGAGCTTGTGTACTTGTTGAATGTGGACTGCAAGACCTCCTGCTGTGTTCAAGCGACGAGGACACATGTTGCACTTGAAATGCTTTGCCTTTTGGTGCTGCATGAGGACTTTATAGCAGTACAAGTCAGGATGGCGCCCTTGACCTACGGGGCCGACAACGCACCTTTCTCGTCCTCGAACTCTCGTTCGCAATACCAGCACCATGGGCGAATGATCTAATAGTATCCAATCAACTTGAACCATCCCTGGTGCTACAAAATGAACACCCACCTGCTTGTTCTTTTTTTTCACCATCGTGTGTGTGGTTGGAAGAAAGGCAGACAAGGAAACCGCTCGGTGACTCGTCGGACCGTGGGAAATGTTTGACCACGTGATTCGGAATTTGACCCCATTGGATTACCTAATGCTGTGTCGACGTCGGGAACCGCTCGCCATCGTCGCGCACGTTCTCGAGACCCATCACGACAGCGACAAGACAGAGAAGATCACAACGATGCCCGCCGCAGTGAACGGTATAAATGCAACCTCTGATACAAACACAAAGGCCATTAAATCCAAAAACCAGCTACGCCGCGCCAAGGCAAAGCAGAAGAAGGCTACTGCCACCTCATCGGTGAGTCTTATTTTCTATCCGCGCGGTCGCTCGCTGACGGTGACCTTCACTCTCACTCACGCAGCAACTGAATGGCGCCACCCCGAATGGGGAGAACCGACCGCTGGCAGGCTCTGTTGGTGATAATGTCGAGTACGTGCTTGAGCAGTTGGATGTCAAAGACACGGCCTTTGAGGCCTTTTCCGACATCTTTGCCAAGTTCCAGACTCCTACTGACTACTCGGAGGTGCGTCTCCCGACATCAAGTCCTACAAAACTGTCTGGTTGACACCCACCCTTCCATGTCTAGGGCAAGAGTGCAGAGCCCACGAAAGGCGAAGTCATTTACTCAGACGACGACATGGCTTCCGAAGCAGATTCGGATGACTCGGACGCTCCCAAAAAGCCACTTTCGAAAAAAAAGCAACGCAAACTGTCCAGGCTTACCATCGCCGAACTCAAGCAACTCGTTCCAAAACCCGAGGCAGTGGAGTGGACCGATCCTTCCGCCGCAGACCCAAGATTGCTCCTACACCTCAAGTGTTATAGGAATTCCGTACCTATTCCCGCCCACTGGAGCGCCAAGAGGGATTACCTGCAGGGAAAGAGAGGTATCGAAAAGCCACCGTTCCAATTGCCAGCATACATCGCAGACACCGGGATTGCCACAATGCGGGATGCGATCAAGGAGAAGGAAGCAAACATGTCACTCAAAGCGAAGACGAGAGAGCGGGTTCAGCCCAAAATGGGAAAGGTGGATATTGACTACCAGAAATTGCACGACGCATTCTTCAAATTTGCAACAAAGCCTGTGGTAACGAGCTTCGGGGAAATGTGGGTGTGTTTTCATTTCTGCGTATGGTAAAGTACTGACTCGGTTCGCTCTTTGAACAGGTATTACGAGGGCAAAGAGTTCGAGACATCGTTAAAGGAGAAGCGACCTGGTGATTTGTCACCCGAGCTTGTGGAAGCCTTGTCCATCCCGCCATTAGCACCTCCCCCGTGGCTCATCAGCATGCAGCGATTCGGGCCCCCACCGAGTTATCCGACACTCCGCATACCAGGTCTGAACGCGCCTATACCAGAAGGCGCGCAGTGGGGCTTCCATCCTGGTGGTTGGGGCAAGCCTCCTCTAGACGAGTACAACCGACCGCTTTACGGCGATGTCTTTGGGGTCTTGCCCAAAGTCAGTGACGTTGATGTATGTATTTAGACTGCTCAGAGTATCCGATGTTTATTCACGTAATCTAATTTACCTAGGTTGGTGAACCAATCGAAAAAAACACATGGGGAGAGCTCGAGCCCGAAGAAGGTAGGCGCTTCTTACCACGCTTGATGCAAGAGCATTTACTGAAATGACTTTGCAGAAGAGGAAGAGGAGGAGGAGGAAGAATCAGAATCGGAAGCCGAAGAAGCACCCGAGGCCGCTGCATCTGCAGATGGCTTGCAAACGCCATCGGGTCTCGAAACCCCTTCAGGTCTTACGTCTGTGGTATCGACTGTCGCAGGGGGACTCGAGACACCCGACTTCCTGGAACTGC
This sequence comes from Boletus insuetus, assembly GCA_038093095.1. Classification (NCBI taxonomy): domain Eukaryota; kingdom Fungi; phylum Basidiomycota; class Agaricomycetes; order Boletales; family Boletaceae; genus Boletus; species Boletus insuetus. The sequence continues at coordinate 41,833 of JBBPRQ010000087.1, forward strand.
GGAAGACAGCACCATCAAGGGAGAGGGAAGAAGACATGGGTCCACGGTCATTGTATCAGGTCGTTCCAGAGAAACAAACGTCAGTGCGCGGACTTATGGGAAGCGAGAGGGGGTACGATGTCGCTGCTGTTGCCGGAGCACCTGCGGCGCCTATACCCGTCTTGGGAGACGAGAGAGGGACCAAGGTGCGCTTGCGTTTGGATGTATGGTCTTGTTCACTGACGAATGGGTGATCATGATCATGCAGCGGAGAGTAAATGGGGTGGAAGTTTCGTTGGATGCTTCCGAGTTGGAGGGGCTCTCGGAAGAGGAGCTCCGCCGCAAGTACGAGCAGCACTCGCGTGGGTCGGCTGGTGTGGCCGGGTCGAAGGAGGACTTTTCTGACATGGTGGCCAAGGAGATGGCGAAGAAGAAGCAAAAGATGGACAAGGAGCGGGAGGTGAAGAAGGGCAAGGGATTCAAGTTCTGATACATCATGATGTCGGATTCTAGTCGGTGCTGATATTTTATCTCGATGATGATCTGTGAGAATGAGACGGACCAGTGCAAGCTCCGTTGGCCATGAGGGCTGTGCACAGACGCCCAGCGCAAGAACGCCATTTAGGATCTTCCGAACTGCCATCTTGTTGTTCACTAATCTTCCATCAGGCGGGGGCGATGAACGCTTGAAGCTCGGCACTCTGACACGCGGTGTTATTCAGCTACCAGCCTCCAACCAGTCGCTCGTAGCAACTCATTCCAGGGGACCAACGGAACCTCGTGCCATCCTTTTTTCTCTTTCCCTGACGCTCGTTGGATCGTTGGCCGCTTTCAAATCTCTTTTGTCGCCTTTTTTTTTCGCCAGGTGGTGCGCAAGATTCTCGACACTTGAAGTAGGACCTCAGGCAGGAAAAATGGCCAATGTGCGCATGTACGAGCAATCTGTCCCAACTTGCCATTCCGCTCGACTGACGTGGCTTGCAATCAAGTGCCCTCCAACCGCCTCCCAACGTCGACTTTGTAGTCGGTGAGTGTATTGGCACTTCCGAGTTTCTCCACAAGTTTAACGTCTTGCATTATGCCCATGCTGGACACTGCATCTTTTTTGAACCTGCACGTATGGCTGGTTTGCAATGTGCTATGAGAAGGCTATCCTGGAATTCCACCCGGTGCAAGGGACCGACCGCAGGCTGCCGTCAAAGGGGTATGTGATCCTTGTTCATCAGCCCTCCCCGCATTCTACTGACCCATTCCGTTGCTCTCTCCCGCGCCATCCCGACCTGATTGCGTCCTCCAAATAATCCAATCCCGCATCCAACATTTCTAATCTGGCTTTTCAAACACATTTCCCACAACGCATGGCAGGCTGTTGAAGTCCGCGTGGGGCCTGCAGGCGCCAAAGCCAAATGGGTACGCGTCGAGCTCAAAAAGATCGAGACGCTCCCGGGTGGAGGTCAAGCGAACTCATACTTTGATCATGTCGGACCTAGCCCTATCACGCTTTGGCAGTCGGGCGAGGATTACTCGGTGCTGCAATCTGTGCGTGGCGATGTTTTCTGTGCATGAGTATTGCTGATGTTGGTGTTGGTGGTGATATTGGCAGCAAGATCTTCCTTTCTTGATTCGTATTCCTGAGTCCATACCGCCTAGCATCGCATTGGATAGAGGTGGTGAGTTGATGTTTCGCATTGTTCAGCTCTTCATTGAAATGCTCCGTGCAGCTGGGATTCGATATGAACTGGTCGCAACAGTATGCACGCTCGGAAAACAGTGAGTCTTTTCCCACAAGTCGACTTCATCTTCTCTGAACTCTGGCAGGGGTTTCTTTCGCCGTCGCAAAGCGGCCGTCCTATCACAAGCAACGACAATCATCATTGACAAGCATGAGCTACATTCCACTTGGCCCGTCTACTCCCAACCCGAGTCACGTTCTGTCCATCAAGACGGCGTACACCTCACCGTTGAGCGTGGCCGAACATGCTACGGACCTGGTGATCGGGTCTCCGTCATGGCGATTCTCAAGTCCGACGCCGTCCACCCCGTCGTACTCCGTGGATTCGAGTTCACGCTGAGAGAAACCACCATCTTTCGTGCTGGTCCCCAACCCACTGCGAAACGGAGTGGACCCCAATCCAAGACAGCCAACATTGGGGAACAAAAAGTCCCGCTGAGCGTCACGTTGTACAATGGCATGCAACACAAGGCCGAGTTGGGGTGTTTAATCCCTAATACGCACACGACGACGACATTGAATGCAGCGAGACATATTGACATTACATATGTCATTATTGCAAGGGCGTGGATTGGACAGATGCAGAGTGTGACGATGGAGTTGCCTGTCATTGTATCAAACTGGCCTCGGTGAGTAGACTCAGTGTACACACCGGAGGACAGGATTGACTGAAGCATTGCCTTGATCTCCTAGGAACGTATCGGAAGAAGCTATTAGGTACGTTCTTTGAACTCTTGTCTCCCCGAACTATTCTGAATGCCTCTGACAGACGTATTGGCCTTGCACCCAGTCTATGTGTAACCTCACCCTCGAGCCCGGCAGCAACTGTACCCATCACCACCTCTACCGTTCAACCTCAGACAGGTGACTCCTCCAACCGCGTCTCTGCTTTCAACGAATTTGGCAGTACCCCCGCTCCTGCACCGCCCAAACAGTCTATTCATAGGACCGCACCGACGGGACACAATGGTACCGCAATTACACAGCTGGACGTTGATGAACTCGGAGCTCTTGGAAGTAGTTCTGGAGTGAGAGCAACAGGGACAGTTGACCACCCTGGATACGGCTCTTCGAGACGACCGGGTTCTCGAGGTGGATTGGGCGGTATTCAAGAAAACTCTGTTCTGAGTGGTACAGGTGCAGAGGGAAGTCAAGTCGTCCCCGAGGCACGAGTAGGAGGACGAAGGCGACCGAGTGCAAATGCCCAGCAGAACCGGTTAACGATCACGAATATCAGCGAAAAGGATGCCGAGGAGGGGATCACTGCCATGCCAGCACCACGGACCCAGAAAACGTGGCCCACGGCTGAAAACGAAAAGGCGAAGTTGTATGAGAATGCTGTATTGAGAGTACAACAGATACAGGGGCCAGCTGCGATGGGGAACGCAACGGTGGCTAGCGATGTGAGACTAACGGTTTCATCACCCGGGCGAGTCACTGACGGATATTCAGATGCCAACCAATCTGACGTCTACCCCCAGCACCACGTCCAAGAAATCAGCCGCTTGGCCAACCGCAGAAACGGAAAAGGTCCGGTTGTATGAACACGCTCAGGCAACGGTGAAACGTACGCAGGCGTTTGGAGTCTCCTCGACATCTACCCATAGCCGGAGTAGTTCGGATGCGAACTCTCCGGGCCCTCGCGATAAACAATTTTCGACCAGCGTCGTGCCGGGTCCTTCCATCTCAGCTGGGGCCGCCTTGTATCAACAAGCAGTCTCTTCAATATCATCCAATGCCAACAATGGCCCTAGCGCGCCGAGCGATCGGGTTACGTCACCCTCCCCTCCGTCGTCAGCATCACGCATACCCCACTATCCTTCGGCCGAAGAAGAGAAAGCGGCGCTAAAACGTTATCACGAGGCCAAGCTCGCCGTTGATCGGAATCAAAACGTGCAATATGGTTCTCCCGGTGCTGGCTCCTCGGCTGCGGGGGCTACACCTGCGTCCTACGACAGTTTGTTCCCAGAGCCCAATGGGCAAGGTCATGCGAACGGGTTGGACATGCCTCCTCCGTTCGAGTCGTCGGGTGGTAGCAATCAACCGAACTACTTGAACGAGAAGGAGAGGCTGAGGAGGCAGTACGAAGCTCGGGACGCTGCAGCGCTCGCTGCCCAGCCACAGGCACAGGCACAGCCGCGAGATCACGCTTCATCCCCGTCGCACTCGGCAGAGGCGCCTGCGTACGCTGGTCCACACCCTGAAGACCATGGGTTATCAGAGAAGGAAATCCTTAGAAGGAGACTCGAGGAACAGGATAGAGTTGCACAGCTTCTGCAGCAGCAGCAACAGCAACAATATTATGAAGAACAGGGGCAGCCGATGCCCTCGCAAGTCCCCCCACGTGTCAATGGCACCCGCGTCCCACCTGTCCCTCCGACGATGAACGGTTTCAAACCCTTGACGGCGGCCGAGGAGAAGGCACAGCTACGTGCCAAGTACGAAGCTGAGGAACAGGCAATGGTCAATGGCTACGCAGAACACGCACCCCCGTCCCGCCACCCGTATGCCACTGCGACCCCTACGACCGAGGTACCCCCGCCACCATTGATGCCACGTCCCCCTGCAGATTATATCCAGGAAACACAAGAAGCTGACGTACGCGGACGCTACTTTGACAGCCTGGGCGTTGGTTTGGCTAGCGCGCTCGATACTCTCACACCCGTGCCGCCGCGGATAGCCCCTCCTGTGTCCAACCCTCGCCTGGATGTACGACCGTTCTCACCGTTCGATACGGGGTTGGGGTATGATTTACGGGCGGCGATGGCGTCGCCCCAGCCTTTGCATGGGCATGCTCAGCCCCCGCCCCCACCTCCACCAGCTTCACAATACTAACAGTCAATACGTCATCTTTTTCTCATATTTGATTATATATTATGTTTTCCCATGTTGTTCTCTTGTTTCATTGTTCAATGATGATATCCCTTTTTTTTTGTTGGCCGTCGGTACATATCTCACACTCGTTCGCCATCTCCACATGTACTTTTTCTTCTTCTTCGCATTGCTATTTTTACCATATTCCCTCTTCCAAACGATCGTATACACTCGCTCACCTTTCCTTGACGTACGACTCACCACTCTACGCATGTGATCCGTCATTTATTCGTGCTTGATTTGCTTTTTTTCGATCGGATACGTGTTACATTACTGGATCTCTTGTTTAAATATTACATGTGACTCGCCTGGCTCAGGTAGATGTAACAGGGGTGCATGTGTTGTCTGGTCTCACCATCATCTGTGCCGGTGACCACTGACCAGTGAATTCCTATAACTTAGTATAAGTCGATCGCCTGCCTAGAAGCTGAGGCGCATCAACCAGATAGCGACGACTTGGACTCGATCGTACAGCCTTTGACTCGTCACGGTGGTGCACCGCATTTAGCTCTCGATAATTGTGAAGTCCGATTGCAATCTTTACGACTCTCATGCCTGTACGAACTATGTGACATTCGTCCGTTCACTTCACTCGCCGAGAGCGACCTGTATACTTCGAGCCGTGCTCGTGATGCTTGACGTCTCGGCGCATCCCCTGCTGAAGCATCGGAGAACTATGGTATGTGGAATGATCTTCTTTAGCTGCTCGCAGCTGCTGAAAGCGCCACTCTGCTTCCTTAAGCTTGTGTTCCAATTCCTGTCGTGCAAAATTATACGTGACATCAAGTGAGGGCCGTTATTGAAGATACCCACCTGTTGCATTGCTCTATGGGCTCTTCGTTCTTCCTCCAATGTATGTGCCAATTCCTCTGATCTCTGTCGTGCAATAGTAGTAAAGTTACAAAGTGAAAGCCGTCACACAAAATAATCACCCACCTGCTGTGCTGCCTCACGGATTCTTCGTTCCTCCTCTAGTTTCCACTCCAATTCCTACCGTGAAGTATATGGACATGGCCAAATGAGAGTCATCGCACAAGATACCCACCTGTTGCGCCGTATCATGGGCTACTCTGCGTTCTTCCACTGGCACTGGCCCTCGTTCCAATTCCTGTAGTGGAAAAACATGAATATCACCAACTGAAAGCCTTCAAATGAAAAACCACCTACCTGTTGTGCTGCCTCGGTAATATTTTGTTGGTCGCTAGCATTCCGAGTTGTGAGCTCCGTCCCTATCGCGCAAAAGCATGTGTTACTAACGAGTCAAGAGGTATCATGCAATATACCCACCTGCTATGTCATCATTTGTCTTGTGCGACACTTGCTGTATGACTTCTCTCCATTTGGTATGGTATTCATTGCATATATCTGGGAAGGTGTGCGGCGTAGCATGCATTGGGAGGTTCAGCCGGCATTGACCACGGTCCCCATGTTTATTGCAGTTCTCCCGGCCGGAAAAGAGCTCCTTGCAAGCTTCAAAGATCGTACTCGCGAACCAATAGCAATTGTATTTATATAGGTTGTAGTTGGACTGGTGTTTGGTAACAACAGACACAAGGGTAGAAAGTTGGACTGCAGAAGGGGGCCGAAGTGGGACGGAAGTCGGGTCTGAGGCTTCTGGTGTGAACTTGAGAGTACAAAGCACATCGTATTGGCCATAGGCTTTGGAGAGGTGAGTCGCCACGCTGTCCTTTTGGCCTATGATGTGCACCCTATCAAGCGCCTCTGTAGGGTTTTGGGATGCAACACTCGGCGAAACAATCGAGGAGGACTGCAAGCGATCCCTCACTGCGCGGTCTACCACAGCTACTGCACGGGCACTTGAATCGGTGGGATGAGTGAAATAGAGGGTGAGGAATTCATGGAGCTTTTGTCCCCTTGTCTTGCAGAACTCTAACTGGGTCAGCTTGCATGAGCTGGCATTTTCTGCAAACTGGATGAGGGAGCGATGCCACACGCAGGTCTCGAACCAGTTATAATGTGGCACGAAGAGACCTGATATGTTGACTGGTCGTGAGGGCTGTTTGGGCTGTTTGATGAGAGGGACTGAGGACTCTGGCTTGCCCATGGCGGGATGTGAGGGATTGGAGATTGTTGTAGTGGATCATCCGAGTGGGACCAATGTCCTGCGTCCTTACCATGCTGTGTTGTTGTAAACTGTGGTGAATTTGCTGTGCCACCCGTGCGAGATGAGAGAATGAACCAATGAACCAGGCCATCGCCTTCCCTCAATTTAGATCTAAACGGCCACAAGATCCGCCGCAGAAATACGCTCCCGCATCTCCTGAGGAGGGCCATGAGCGTGCTCAGTTTGTGAACAGGGCCCGTGACGTGCTGATTCTAGAGTGTGCGCCTCCATCATAGTGTCCCACATCTTTGGAAGCTTTCCTGGCACATTTGGGGGACGTACTGTCAGTAACGACCACGGATCCACAAAAACAGTTACTCAAGAACAATAGTTGCAGTCAAGTAATCAGATGGAGCTCCATGCACCGTATGGCCCAGCGGTTCCGTGACACGTTGTTACGACGTGTTTACCTTTGTTTGTATCTTATTATCGTCCAATCAACGTCGTAGTTCTTCAATTGAGATGACCTTGACCCCTGTTGGGGATGGGTGTGGCTGGGCGTTACATCAACTTCGAGTGAGTTCTCAAATTATCCACAAGTACTTATAAACCACTTATCATGGATCGGTGTGATATTCGCGATCCGTCATCATAGTCGAAGTTTTGTAACGCAACCCCAAAAGTGCTTGACAGGCCTGATTGATCAGTATGTGAGCGGAAGCATTCAATACCCAACTTCCTATCTGGTAGGTTCAACCCACATGACCACGACCTCTCTGATCAGTTGTGCAGTCATGACGATAACCGTTATGAACCAGTTCGAGGGGCGCAATTGCTCCGAATTTCGCTCATTGCCGTTTCACACTAACCATGACGCTGATTACTGAGGCGTTTGGCACGATCGCACCATTCGGTGGCTCAAACAAAATCGGACTGGATAACTCCAATCCGCCTATCGTCAAAGCCGTCCCCAAGGGTACGGTCGCCAAGGTATGTTGGGTTGCATCAACGAGATCTTTGATCGTCCAACACATTCCAGTGGACAGTACAAAACTTTGATGATGCCCCAGATTGCTACCGGTTGTTCGTCAACGATGGAAAGAGGGATTGGGCTCTGAGTGCTTCAGAAGATCAGACTACTATTTCTACCCATGAGAGTAGTCCCGCCTCTTCGGACTCACATGTGTGGTATATTGTGGAGTTTCCGGACGACTACTACTAGTAAGTGCCAGAATTCCCAACCGCGACGCATGCTGATAGTAGCCCGTCCACAGTATCCAAGATATAGCCACTCGTAGGGCATGGAAGCTGAACGGCGACGCTGTTGAGTCCGGACCTCAGGCATACTACGGGATTCACTGACATAAATCATCTCATAGATTGAGCTCGCTCCCCTTCCAGTTGGGACTGACGGACTCAAGCCTTTCAAATTCCGCTTCATATTCTAAAAGGTGGTCTTGCGGATATCGGATGTCACGCTTCCATGGGTACCAGATTGCTGTACGTTGATGTAAGACTATCATTGCATTCCAGAATGGGAGCAGATTGCATTTTGCCATCAGTGCCGCCAACTGTAAAATAGCCGAACACGGTATACACCGAGTCGCGCTTGTCGCTTTCTAGCTCTAATCTTACTCATGTCGCAACCAGTAGGCACGATCACGCCCTTCCATGATTCACGTCAAGTTGGACTGGACATCGCTGATCGGCCTGTCGTCAAACCTATTCCAAAGGGTGCAGTTGCCAAGGTACGTTTGTTCTCACTCGATGGACATTTCCAGTGCGGTTCTCACTCGTCATTACACACATTCCAGTGGACGGTGCAGAACGTCGATGGTGAAAAAGGCTACTATCGGTTGTATGTGAGCGACGGCCACAAAGACTATGCTCTCCGTGCATCCGAGGATGGAACAAGTGTATATGCCCACGAGTCTAGTCCGAGGTCCTTGGACTCGCACGTGTGGCTTATTCCTCAGCTCGAAGACAAGTTTTTTGGGTGAGTGCCGGTGCCCCATAGGGATAAATGTAAGTACAGTCCATGTTGATATTTGACCTCTAGCATCTTGGATCCCGCTACTATCAAGGCATGGAAAGTGAATGGAACAACGGTCAAGTCCCCACATGGATTTACAAAGTGAAGTGTTGTTTTCTGACGCACATCTCGTTGTGTAGATTGAACTCGTTGAGCCCCCCGTTGCAGAGGACGCACTTGACGCGTTCAAATTCAAGTTTTCGTTTGGTGATTGAGTACTGGGCGCGGTAACTTGGTATTAGATAGTAGATTATTGCGTTTTTATGGTATCATAGAGAACGAGCTAGAATGGTGGACATGTTCAATGGAGGTGGGGCCTACATAATCATAAAAATCACAATACGACTCCGCAGCTGGCAAGGCTCGTGACTCTGCCACGTAGAGCGCACACGATGACTTCCATTCACAAGTTCGACACTAACTTATTCGGTTAACCCAACAGTACTCGGATGCTCGGTATTCGTCTCTGCTCCATCCATAACGCACTCTTATTTTCTTCCAATCCGCAGTCGTAGGTCTCACAGGCGGTATCGCAACTGGAAAATCAACCGTCTCTGCGCTCCTCGCTTCCCATGACATCCCACTCATTGACGCCGACCTCATCGCGAGACACGTCGTCGAGCCCGGCACGCGCGCACACAAACAAATCGTCAAGGCTTTCGGCACGGGCGTCCTCTTGACCTCCTCCGTGTCAGGCTCAGCCACAGACCTGGAACGAGACTGGTGCCGCCCCATCGACCGCAAGAAACTCGGCAGCATCATCTTCAACGACGAGAAACAGCGGAAAATCCTCAACAAAATCGTACACCCCGCCGTGACCCGCGCCATCCATTGGGGTGTCGTCAAGGCTTGGCTGAGAGGCGAAAAAATGGTCGTGGTGGATGTCCCGCTGTTGATCGAAGGAGGGCTGTGGAAGTGGATGGGTAGAGTCGTCGTGGTGTACTGGTATGTCGAGCATCCCTTTTTTTTTCCTTTTTCGCTCTCTCGTGTGCTGCTTTACCACGACCCGTTCTTTGCTAGCTCCCCAGAACTCCAACTGCAACGTCTCATGGCCCGCGACAAATCGACCCGCGCGGATGCGTCTTCTCGACTCCACTCACAGCTTTCCATCACTGCAAAGGTCCCATATGCAGACATCGTCATCGACAACTCAGGTTCGCTCACGGAGCTGGATGGAGAGGTGATATCGTGTGTCGGAAAGTTAGAGAGGGCGACGGGGTGGGCATGGATAGTGAGCTGGCTACTCCCGCCAGTGGGTTTGTTGAGTGCAGCCTGGTGCCTGTCTTGGAGGGCTTTCAAGAGGAGGAGGATGTGAGACAAAGTTATGAGTATTGCACGGACGCGGCTGTTCAAATATGTTGCTACCAGGTATGTACATAAATAACATGTTCTTGGCATGGGAGGGTCGGAACAGTTAGAATTTCGGGCCCTGGACGCGGACATCTGGAGAGCACGCGAATAAAAATACAGGTCGTCGCTAACACGGTTGTACAACTGTTAATTTCAACCCTTCGTCTTATCCATTCGCTCCTTATGCAAGAAGAATCCTAAACCAAACCCACTGGCACGATCCATCACACCATGGGGGTCATACTTCTTCTCAACTCCTTCAATTCCGGCAGATTACCACAGTAGAGATCCTCCACTGTCGTCGCTTCCGCAAGAGCCGTGTTGATCATGTATGGGAGGTCTTTAGATTCGGGACGTTCTTTAAGGATCACTTCTCTGAGTCGTCTTCATGGTATCGATTTTCCTTCTTTTCCCAGGTGAAATAAGCAATGATGGGGCAGTTCGGTTGGCCACGCTCATGAGGGAAGGCAGAGTCCGTCGCGTTGTCAAACATGGTCTTGGTGAATGGTCGCAACCCGATGGTGGGTTGGCACTTGCAAACGATTGTTCTTCGATCGCATCGATGATTTTTGGGATGATATCGTCGGCCATAACATTACCCCAACGACTACTGGCATATCGAGTCGTCATGTCCTGCAGAAGATCGTATCTGAACGGAAAATACCGTCAGCGTTGCCTGCAGGACATAATGTCAGGATCAGAACTTGATCAACGTTCACACTGGAAGTAAGGGTTGGTGCTGACCAGAGGATCCTTGCCAAACTAGCTAAAATGCCTAAACTTGGCTTCGATATTTGCCCTGTTATCTTGATTCTGGATATTCCTATAGATGGCTTCCTTGTAAACGAAGATATGATCCTAAATGAAGCCAGCATACAGCAGCAGACGGGTTAGCATATGATCGCAAGGAGGACAGAAAATGAAGACAGACGTAAAACGACCCCGGAGGTTGATCGTGAGTTTTGAGCGTGAACTCGCCGACTATATCATTATTGACTCCTCCCTAGTAAGGTAGGCTCAGATCTAGGGACCGGGCGATCAGAATAACGTTTAGGCTCCTTATTTCCGTCTCGCTTGCCACTTTGACGATCCCATCAGGAAGGACAACCTTTGCCGCCTCGAGATTGTCTACTCCCAATCACAATCGGCTTGTCTTGACCGAGTGCCCGACTCCCAGCATACTCCGACCCCCCGATATGCCGGAGCCACCGACGAAGTTCGAAGTTGAGATTTTAAGGATCCAGTGCGAGGTACGATTCTTCGAAGAGGCTCCAGCTATGATGATATTGTTAAGGCGACAAAGATAGATCGGTATGCCAGTAGTGGAACTGAATCCGGGGTTGGTCGAATGCCCACCACATTTGAACTGGATCAGAAAGGCCCCAATGTTATCTTCCGACGCGGACGAGTAAAGCAAAGCCTACCGCAAATTAAACTGAACTCAATTTTCATATGCACACGACGAATGAGACAATACTTAACAGTGGAAGTAGGCTAATGTTCCAAGCACTGCCACTCGGATTCATCCGTACTAGACCTTCACCAGGCCATGGGTAAGTTTCTGAATTCTGGTATGTAAAATGTTGATCAACGCCATGCACAGCGCTGGCAGAATTTTGGATCTACTTAAATGGCAAAGTCATCACCGGCCCACCGATTGACAAATGCTCGCCATTGGCTGCCCTATTCAACAAGCTCCTCGAACGCCTACCCGCCACTGGTGTCGGGGTCCGACTCGGGGACTGCAAGTTCTACAAGCTCACCCCGCCATTGTTGTCCCCCGGGACACTAGAAGGGCTCAGGGATGAGTGCTTGAACAACAGGCACAATTGGAAACCTGTCGATGCTGCCAGCCTTGTCCAAGATCTGGCAAGTGACGACTGCCTGTCATTCAAGTACATGTGCCTAGTTATCGAGACACCCCAAGGTAAGTGATATCATGCATACATGCACTCGTCTTGCTCCTATGCGCGCTCTCTAGTACCACATGCGAACGCTATCAGAGTTTTGGGTGAGAACCACAAAGCGTTGTTCCGGTCCCTCCAGATTCATGTCATCGATATCAAGTCCTGGTCGATGTCTGACGTTGGTCGAAATATGAATGGTGGTGTCTTCTGGTACCATGGGGAGCAACCCAGTGACATGGCCATAAGGGATTTTGATGCAGCCTTGTCTAGGCACCGTGAGTTCGACGTTGAGCACAATGTAAGTACTGATGACACTCTCCGGGAATACGCTACCAACTCCTTCATAGGACACATCCAGCCGACTTGCCAAAGTTCTTGATATGGTTCGCGAACTCATGCCAGAGATGTTCAATCAGTATTTCCGAAGAGGATCTCCTATGGTCAAGGACTCTGCAGAGTTTTTGGCGGTCTATAACCTCTATGGTTCCTACTGCAATTTCAAACGGTTCTCTGAGAATCCCTCGTCCCACCTTAAAGGGAGTGTACTCAGCTCCTTCTTCTTTCAACCCCCTTTCCACTACTGCAAAACAGAGAGTTCCAGGACCGCTGTCGAGATGTGAGACATCCTTTCTGATCGGACTTTACGTTCTGACCTCCGTATTACAGGAAGTTTCCTTGGGGCTTTCCCATTTTTATCGCTACCCTCACTAAGCCAGCAGATTGGTACAGATTCACTCCCTCCAGTGACTACAGCGTCATAGTCGAGGACTTTCTGTGCCCATTCTTGTTATGTGAAGTAATTTCCAAATCCCGAGAAACTGATCGGTATCGCATGTTATTGCAAGGCATTGCAGCCGTCCGTGCTGTAAACACTCTCAAGAAATCCGGCAGTGAAAAGGACCTTTTTGTTGTTGCAGTTTATCTCAAGGCCAACCTGACCGCGGAGCGCTACATAATCATGCAAGCGTCTACCGAACAGGTTCAGTCCCATGTGTTTGTTACCCTTGTCAAACGGAATGACGTTCATGTTAGGTTCACATTGCACAACGCGACTACAATCTACTGGATATTGCTGAAGCCCTCGACTTTCTCAAAGCTATGTTCAACCTGCAAGATCAGACGGCCGCATTTGTCGAGGAACTCGACAACTCGCGTGTTAAAAAGGGATCCTTATCCAAAATCGCCGATATCGCTCATCCAATCATTACTCTCCCTCGTCAGCGAAAGACTGGCACTGGCGGAACGAAGGAAACTAAGTCGTTGAGGTCGATCCCGGAAGACGCTGAACAACCCAGTCAGCGTCATGGGGGACAGTCCCGATTTACTGATGACCCCGAAATCCAGGAGCGACTCGACAGAATGCACTGTCGGGTCGATACCTTCCTCCCCGGAGTAAGCTCTTCGGTACTACCCAGTTATCCCCATGCGCTAACCTTGTCTAGTTCCCTCACGTGGCAATGATCTCTTCCAAGTCTGACCCCTTAGAACGAGGGGTCCTCAAATTCACCAAACGACAGAGTGAGGTGGACGTATTGCAATACCTTTCCAAGTTCACGTGCGAGGAAAACCATATCATTCCTGGCGTTCAGGTGTGGACCCTTCCGTCCAAGGGTTTCGTTACCTATAGCTGTTTTGGGGGGGAGCACTTTACCGATCTCAGCAAACCTGGTGTTCACATGTGGTCGGCTGCAAGACAACTCGTCGAAGGTGTAGCATTCATGCACAGCCAAGGCGTCGCTCATCTGGACATCAAACCTGCCAACGTCCTCATTCATCCTGATACTGGTCGTCTTTCAATCATCGACTGCAGCGTCTCCCAGTTCGTCAAGTCCAACACGAAACTTCATGCAGTTAGAGGCACAGAAGACTACATTGCTCCCGAAGTCAACGTGAAGCACCCCGAATATGATCCGATTCGTGCTGACCTTTGGTCATGCGGGAAGACGCTCCAGGAATTGATTGCTCGCTCTCGCCACCCCACGAAGGAAACAGCGTTCCTAGTTGGTATTATCGGTCAATTGATGGCTGATGACCCTCTTACGCGACCAATGATGTCGGAAGTTTTGAAACAAATGATCGACTTCGAGTCTCCCATTGTCAAGCCTCCGCGATCAGCTCCGTCCACCCTACTTGATGAGTCATCCCATTGCATTCCATGAGGTAGTTTATTGCCCGTAAGAGAATGGAGAGGACACGAAGCTGATTCTTGGAGCAAGTGTGGAAACTGGTGCAGGGCCCTTTTTTTTCTTGGCGCAAAGACTAATGGAACATGGTCTAGATTTTTTTTTCTCTCCCATTGAAACCCCTGTAGGAAATTGTATTCTTTTTGTTGCATCGCTCGCCACATCATTTGACGGCTACCTCGTTATTATGACAGGACTAAACACGGATGATTCTTCTCCCTCAACCATTCAGCAGTCTCGAGCCTTCGAACAACCCTCATGGGGGGTGATACCTCTACTGGCATATGATCAATCTCGGGATTTACCGAGCAGTTGGAAACGGCTTCACATCTGCCCATGCTGACACAAAAAGGTGTAATCGTTCAGCGTAGAAACCACACACTACCGAAACGAAAGCGTCTGCTTCTAACGTGGGTCCCCTGCGTACGTCCATACCCTATGTGCTCCACATACACGCGACCGCCACTGAAGCCACGTCAATAATAGTTGCCACCCCGAAAGAGAAGACGTTGCACACACCTCTTCCCACTTCAGACCGCGCACGAGTGGTGGCTCCGTGTTCTTGTAGTAGATATCTGTCCAGAGGTCCTTGGGAAGTGGCTTGGGCGATTGCTTAGCGTCTTCGACGGCTTGGTCTACCTCCGCATTCGCGCCCTTGTCGAGTTGTCAATGGTAATCATGACATACGAACAGCGTTAGTGGAACGAAGTAAGACGGGAAGACTGCACCTTGAGCTCTTGCTCGGTGGCGAGACCCAATCCTCGATGTACCCGTTGCAAATTGCAATCCACAGATCGGGTCCTTCGTCTGCTTAACTTTTCACGGTAGTGCCCATACCGTACTTGCCAACAAAGACTTAAAGACGTGTCAAGCGCTTTGGCTTAACTTAACATGTTGAATACTTCAGACTTGCTCGCACGATCACCACGAGGGCATTCGCTGAAGGGTAGGAAGGACGTGCCGATGAGCACCGGGCAAGCTTGTTCAACGTCGTGTTGCCAGGTAAAGTTGATCATGCCTCACAGTCAGCACAACCGGAAGCTCTCAAAGGGTTGTATTCAGAAAAAACATCATCGCTGACGACGTCGGGACTCGGGAAAATACAAATACAGGTGTCGTCGTTAGAAGTAGAATCACCGCACACCTGCAGGGATTCTGAAACCACCAGTACGATCCATCACACCGTTGGGATCGTACTCCTTTCTCAACCCCTTCAGTTTCGGCAAGTTATCGCGGTAGAGATCTTCCACTGTCGTCGCGTCCGCAAGAGCCGTGTTGATCATGTGTGGGAGATCTTTAGATTCGGGACGTTCTTCAAGGACCTTTTCCCTGAGTAAGTCCAAAGTCGTCTTCATGGTATCGATCCAGTGCTTGTCGTTTTGCTCCCCCTCCCAGGTGAAATAGAGAATGATGGGGCAGTTCGGCTTGCCTGCCTCATGAGGGAAAGCAGAGTCCGTCGCGTTATCAAACATAGACCTTGTGAATGGCCAAAACCCCATGGTGATACGAGTGCCACCATTTTCCCCAAGCCCTTTGGCAACTTCCTGGAACATTTGTGATACGTGCTGAGCATCGTTTAGGTTATGAACGTGTAACACACTTACAGATGCTTGCTTCTCGATTTCATTGATAATACCTGGGGTGAACTCGTCGACCATAACGTTACCCCACCGACCGCTGGCATATTTTCGTCGTCATTTCCTGCAGAAGAGCATACCTAAACGGAACATACCGCGGGAACTGGCCAATGCCGGCCATTGGTACATTGGGATGTTCTATTTCTGGTACGTCGGACATAGTGGCGCGGTTTGCGAACACGGATGCAGTCACGCCACTCAGGAGATCATATGTCCCATTGTCACACGAACGGCGTAGGTCAGCCAAGAGGAAGGAGCCAGTCTTGTGGTTCACCGGAGCGGGGGGACCTGTTGGCGAATATTCATTATTCTCCTCTACGTAGAGAGCCATGATACATGCCATTACCGTCTTGTGGAATGCTCTCCAGTGCTGCGAAGGGGCTTGGGTCGGGGAGGGTGCCGTCATACACACAATGAACTGTCAGCGTTACCTGTAGGACGTAGCATCGGTGATCAGAGCATTGTCAACTGGAACACTGGAAGAAAGGGTAGATGCAGACCAGAGGAGCAGCAGTGCCAGGTTGACTATAGTGCCTAAATGCAGCTTCGACATTTGCCCTGTCATCTTGTTTCTGGTTAATCTTCTGGATGGCTTCCTTGACTTGATCGAAGTACTGCGCATTTTTGTAAGTGAGCGTTTGATCCTGGATGAACGAAGCCATGTACAGCGGCAGAGATCAACAGTTAGCATATGAACACAAGGAGGGCAAGAAATAAAAACGGACGTAATATGACCCCTCGGGTTGGTCATGGGCTTTGAGGGTGAATTCGGAGACTATACCGTAGTTGTTGCCTCCTCCCTGGTAAGGTAAGTTCGAATCTAGGGCGGGATCAGAACAACGTTTGGACCGCACCTTGACGGCAAAGAACAAGTCTTTATTTTCCGTCTTGCTTGCTACTTTGATGGTCCCGTCCGGGAGAACAATTCTCATCGCCTCAAGGTTGTCCACTCCCAACCCAAATCGACTTGTCTTGACAGAGTACCCACCGCCTAGCATCCATCCAGCCACCCCAACCCCCGACAGACCGGAGCCACCGACAATGTTGAGATCCTGAGAATCCAGAGCCTGATACAATTCTCCGAAAAGGCATCCGGCTCCGACGCGCACAAGCTTATTAGCATTATCGATGTCGATATGGTTAAGGCGACTAAGGTAGATCTGAATGCCCGTGGTGGAGCTGAACCCAGGGTTGGTCGAATGCCCACCACATTTGACCTGGATTGGAAAGGCTATATTATCTTCCGATGCTGGAAAACGAAGTCAGGCTTACCGCGAATTTAACATGGGTGGCCGCAATGGCTTCGACCTGGTACATTGAATGTTGATGCTTCTGGAAAACCGCTCATGACAGTTGAAGGGACTTACAATCTTCGCCAGGTCCTCTTCCGACCCTGGCTGGACGGCACCGCCTGCTACTTCTGTGCTGCTTTCAAAGTAATGGGTAACACTGGCTTTGTAGCCGCTACCACCTGTGTATCGGAATAGAGCACGTTGGATTAGACGTTCAATACATGTATCGGGATATTTTCGTACCGTAGGGAAAGTATTGGGATCTTCCTTGGCTGTCGGCACAGATACGTTTGACCCTTCCAACGGCGTCTTTCAGTGCAAGGTCAAGTTTCTATGCAAACGTCAAATCAGACGGATAGCAGGATTAGATTAGCATGAACAGAGAGGATGACTCGGAGAGACCATGTACCGGCTGCAACATTTTAATGGCGCTCGATTCGTATGATCTCTAGCTCAATGGGTTGTGGCTTGTAATCCTGGTCGTCCCAATGACAGCTCATTTATATGTATGCATTGGATATAATACGGAACCGATATTTCGATAGATAAGACGATAAGGATGTCCTTGAGGCGATGACGAATCAAAAGATTCGGACGTAAAATACTTGATTAGGGTGGATTCTCGAAGTCGGAGTAGCCATGTACCCGGACTCAATGAACCCCGTACGTCATATTTTGAAAGAACCCTGGACATTGAAGCTGTCAATGCGGGCGTACAACGTTCTCGTGCCGTATGCGAGAAGTTTTCCGAAGTCTGGGCCATGGCTCCATGTGCTGACGTCTTCTAGCTGCCACCCAAATGGGAGATCCGGACGTTGCCGATGGAAGCATAGTGAACCACCTACCCCCGATCATTATCAGTGTGGAGATATTGACGGGATCATTTAATGATCTAGGTGCAAGGAGGCGATGGTGATATGCGACGTACCTATCAATTGGATACCATATTCTAAGTAGGGGTGAACGTGACCTTGTTAGTTCCCGCTTGAGGGAATGCCCTATGACCTGTACCATCTGTTGCCTCGAGGCAAACGTAACTAGTTCTCTCAATTGATCGATAAGTTTATCTCAGTGCCGAAGATGCATGTGCTGGCGACCGCGGCTATTGTCCGAGTGCTAGACCTGGATGCTGGTGGATTGAATAGGATAATCCATCTGTGTCCGTGTTGGACTCACCAATTCATTTAACTCCATGCCAAGCTGGGGTACCACCCATCATATGGACGGAACTACCCTCAACCAGTTCCCTGAAATGATGAGGATACTTTTATCTCCACTGGCAGTGAAGCAAATGGAGCATGGGATGGCGACGCAACGATGAATCTGGATTCACATTGAAATTTGAAGGTTATACCTGTCAAATCGACTTGTATCCACCAGCTGGGCGGCCTCCGACTGTCCAGGGTCCTCCATGGCTAATTCGAATTTCAGACTGCGTTGGACCGCGAATTGTCATGAAACCTCCAGACCCCCGGCGGCGGGGATTCGGGTGGGAGCAACATGAGGTAGTTTCAAGACTCGCTGGAGTCACAAGGAAGGGCGGTGACCCACTGATTATATGGGACGCCATCACAAACAGTATTCGGGTCCACGATACCTGTACCATCTGTTCGATATGATGACTGAGGAACCTATGCCAGGGGTGGCTCGCTGCGAACTGCAAGCCTGTCTGGTTTATGGAGTAGAGCGCTGTATGCACGAGTACTAGTGGCGTTGGTTCAGGACAAGGTACAGTGCGGTATTTGTAACGGAGTCTTTTGAGTCTACGTCGATGGTTGTGGCTTGGTGCTGCATCACCCGTCGTGTTCTCACCTCGCATATATCCCAACCGCAATCATTCAAGAATCCTTTTGTTCGTTCATTACCGACTGCTTCGATGGTGCAGACCAGACGAGCGACTCAGCTGGCTGCCAAAGGCGAGCCCAAACGTCAGCCAGCAGGCGTCAAATCATTGACCAAAGGAGATCATACGGGTCGGCCATTCAAACGCGCTAAGAAAGAACAGCCAGACGAACGACCTCCATCAGCGGTTGTCACAGAACCCAATGACCTTGAACGTGAGTCACGGTGGCCCCAGATTGCATTGGTATTTCGAGCGGACATGCACACATAGAGAACAACGCGGTTCCCAGTCCTACGGACCAGCCACGCAAAGCGCGGCAAAAGAAAGAACATGCTATCCCCAAGCCATCTGATTTTGCTCCGCGCGTGCCTTCTGCATGGAAAGTTGGTGCGCATGTCTCTGCAGCTGGTGGTGTTGAAAACGCGATTGTGAACGCGGCGCGCGTCAGGTGCGTCTCGTGTCCCTTTTGATTCGCCCTTGCGATAGTGACTGGTCGCATCATCTACAGGGCCAACGCATTTGCTCTATTCGTCAAATCGCAACGGAAATGGTCTTCTCCCCCTCTCACGGACGAAAATGTTGCATCTTTCAAAGCACGCATGAACGAGTTCGGGTACGACCCGAAATACATTCTACCTCACGGAAGCTACCTTATCAATCTTGGGAACCCTGACGAGTAAGTAGCATATATGCGCTCCTGAGGAACCACAGGTTTGAGCACGATGCATAATCCCAGAGCAAAACGCGAAAAATCGTACGAATGCTTTCTGGATGATCTCCGGCGATGTGAACGATTGGGCTTGATGTTTTACAACTTCCAGTGAGTTTGAACTCTCCTCTTTTCTGCCAACGATGGTACTATCGCTCCCGGAAAGCCCAGGCTCCACCGTCGGGAATGCGACCAAAGAAGAATCGATATCACTTATAGCCCAGTGTTTAAACAGGGTCCATAAAGATACTTCGTCTGTGATAACCGTTATCGAGAACATGGTAAGCGCTGTGCTCTGGTTCAATTTATTCTCTATTCTTCCCGATTGCTATAGTGAGCTGGTGATAATGATATAATTTCACTAGTCCGGTGCCAAGAACATCATAGGCTCCCAATTTACAGAGCTTCGGGATATTATTGAACAGGTCGACGACAAGTCGAGAGTCGGAGTGTGTCTTGATACATGTAAGTACTTGGCTCAGTACAGGACTGTATAGTTCCTGATGCACTCATGGGCAGGTCATTTGTATGCAGCCGTGAGTGACCTGCACTCCGTATGAGACAAAGTGCTGATGTAGCGTGTCATGACTGACGTAGGGTTACGATATTTCTACGAAAGCAGGTTGGGAGTGAGTATCGTCTTAATCTGTCGAGGTTTTCCTTTGTTTACTCGACATCTAAATCGTCAACAGTGAAACGAGTGAGTCCGAGGTTAATACCAATTACACGCGTCGTAGACTTGTGTGACGATAGTGGCGACGTTTGACGAACAAGTTGGACTGTCATACCTCCGTGGGATGCATCTCAATGACTCTAAGACACCCCTTGGATCAAAGAAAGATAGGCACGAGAATATCGGGCTGTATGTCGTTTGTCACCAGAGGTTGTTCTGGCTGATCAATTTGCTCGTTTTTTTTGTTCATCCACACATTCGCATTCTTTGCTGAACGTCATATCAGAGGCACGCTCAAGCTCCCAGCATTCCTCACGATTTTGTCGGACCCTCGGGTTCAAGATATTCCTCTCATCCTCGAGACCCCGACGTTTGAAGCTATGGAGGTGTGGGAATGTGAAATTAAGGTGCTGAATGCTTTGTCAGAGGTTGGGGCTACTTCAGGAGCTAGTGGAAAAGAAGAAAATCTCGCGGAAAGAGAAGACATCCTGAATGACATGGTGGGCGACATACGGAGTGTCATTCGGGAATACCGCGACCATAAGGAAAAGGTTGGAAAAAAGAGTACAGCAGGCTGGAACACATCCAAATCGAAGGCAAGGACAAGAAAACGCGACGCGACAGAGGATGAGGCAAACAGTTCCGATGATCCACAGTCATGCACGGAGCACTCTGAGTAGGTGGGGCGAGCATCATGTCTACTTTGTTTTTTCCTACTCGTATACACTGATCAACGACGGCTTCAGTCATGATGAATCATTTCTGGTACACTAGGCAGGAACAACTTTTGTACAACTTTTCATTCTTTAATCTTACACTAAATGCTCTACAAGCGGTTTACAGAACACCGCCTGCAAACTAAAGCCTGGCAATTAGCGCAACGCTGTGACCAACGAATCAGTGCATTGCATCCGAAGCGCATCCAGACGGACTCACCATCAAGAAAATAGGCAAGAAATGACCACACTCTTCGCACTCCCCACATCCGTGTCTATATATCCAGCAATGTGCTTCACATTCATGACTTTCGCGCAGCGCTTCCATCCGTTGGAAAACCCGCTCCACATGCACCGCTGGTTGGGCCGCGGCCGCTCGATCGCCAAACTCGTTCCGAACCCTTCTCTCGGCGTCGTTTAGCAAACGTTCTTCATCCCACTGCCGACAATTACAAGTTTTCCATCGTGCAGAGCACAGATAGCAAAACTGTGTCAAACAGCGGCAGGTGATATGGTAACAGCCTTGGCTGAGTTCAACGATGGCATGACACCCTGGACAAGTTTGCCACTTGTTCGCTGTTGCCGTTTCTTGGAGCTCAAGCATCGATTGGTGTTCGGAGCAGTCTTCTCTTGGATGCGCAATGTTCTTGCACTGGGAGCAGGAGACGGTGTCACATTCGTCGCAGGTGAGGTCTCTCTTCACATCTCCTGACGTGCCAAGGAACACGGAGCATCTTGGATTGGAGCAATACACTCGTGATCCGGCGGGCACTGAGTATTCGTGACGCTTGGCAAGGAATCGAAGCCGGAGGGAGACCGAAATGAACCTGAAGACGCCCGACTCCAATGGAAGTGGTTGACCACAGCATCGCAATGGGTAAAGACTCTCATCACGCAGCGACGTCTCGACGAGGCTTATCATACAGCCTCGACAATAGCGATGCGCGCACGGCGCCTTAAATGAGCGGTTCGCGATGACGCCGTCCGCGCAGATAACACACTCGAGACCTGTCTCGATCGTCCTGATCCTCGGTGTCAGTCGTGTGCACTTTCAAGGAGACAGGGCTCACTTGGATGATTGGTGAGAGACATTTCCCGAAGTACTAACTGGGGTGGTAATGTGAACATTTTCTATGGCCTTACTGATGGTTCCCAAGTCCACCTCTGTGGTTTCTGTGGCACGTCTACGGTGTGCGGAAGGTGTTTCTCTGGGAACTTGTCAATGGTTGCAATGCACGATCAAGCTTTGAGTGACCTAGCAGATCGAACCAACATCTGTTCCATCATTCGCTGTAGCCGTGTCTGACGCGGCAAATCAAGTCCCTCTCCGAGGGCAACGGCCGCTCGATGGTCATCACGTTCAGCCCGTTCTACGAGGCTGAGTCTCCCGAGTTGATGCGCGTCAGATTCGATGGCATGATCAATACTCAGAGCAAAGCGGTGATCCTGCAAGACGCCGATCAACGCCGTCAGGGAAGCTGCTTGAAGGTCGAACGCGATGTCCGCGTCACTCCGCGGGGCGTCCTCGCGTGCTTTGCCTTTCCGGACGGCAACTATGTCGTTGAGTACCATCTCCGCGATGAGAAGCTCCGAGGCGGTGTTGGCGACTTCTTCGTGGAGGTGGGACTCAACGGCAGAGCTTCCGGTCAGAGTCGTCATGATAATGGTAGGAAAGGAACCGCGAAATAGGGGTGGCAGTCTCGGGGAGATGACAAAGAGAAATCAAAAGCCCCTCTCTCCAATTGCATAATGACACAGTAGGATGAGTGCTGCAAGTCGAGTCAGTCCCCCAGATAGCCTTTGATGCCACATATTTTCTGTCACAAGTTAACCTCTTGTACATCCAATCCTCCTGCAATGTTTCCAGAGAGATGAGGACAGAAAACGCTGCACAGCCACTCGGGGAAGGGAGCAACGAGTGAACACAGCCACACTCATCTCCACTTCTTCATGTCAGCGTTTTGTCGGATCCAAACTCGTTCACTTGTGCCACGTCGCGTTCTTTTCTCTGAGCGACGCACATATGCAACAGCCACTCAAATTCCTCGACCTCCCCCTCCCACAGAAGAACCTCCCACCGAGACCTTTTCAGCTCCCTCAAAACCCAAACTCTATTACACCCGCCCTCCTCCGCGCGATGATTTACCGCAAATACGGGTACTGCCATCCATCCACTATCATCCGATTGAAAAACTGAAGTGCGTTTGTGTAGAAACGATGGCCATTCATTCTCGCATTTGCCGCACTCGGGGTGTCCGGATGGGCTGCGTTCCTCCTCGTAGCGATGAACCAAGAACGTCTTTCGAGTTCCGTCGTACGCCAAATCTTGAAAGCGGCGCGAGAAGACAAGGCGTTGCAGGCTGCTATGGGTGATGCGATACGGTTCGAGCCAACATGGTATCTCAATGGCGACCCTTGGATCAGCGGTTCTGTGTGTCTCTTTCTCTCTCATTGTTCTTGTCCTCGTGGTTGTCGGTTCTGAATGTAATGGATTCGGTAGATCAATCTCCCCCAGGGAAACGTCGACGTGAGCTTTCGACTAAAAGGTCACAAAGGTTAGCGAGGCGTTTCTTTGTTCGCCGAGTGGAATTCAGTTATGGTCATTGTAGGCAGTGGAACCCTCTACTTTACTAGCATTCGCAAAGCCAAGGGGGAAGCATTCACACCCCGTACGTCCTGCCTTGCCGATCGGCGATGACCTTATGAAACTCGTTTTGCAGTCCGGTTTAAGGTTATTTGTGATGATGGTAGTGTCATCAATATTGTGCCGCAGTCCCCTTATAGCAGCGCGTCTGGATCACACTCAAGTTGACAGAATCAAATTCTCATGCCACCGAGTTTCAGATGACTTTATTTGGTTGATCTCACTGTTAGCAACCGGCTGGTGTGACTCAGTTGCGGTGGGTTTTGCCCGTTAGAAATCGGCGCTGTCCCGGTCCCGAGGCTGTGTTATCTTGCCACTTAATTATAACTCCCTTTCAAATCATAAGAATCCGCTTGTGGCAGTAGTCTTCCGCGCGCAGCATCATTTCGTGCATATAAAGGACATGGAAGAGACTGATATGAACTTGTACTTAAACCACCATGAACAACATCAAAGTGTTGACGATCGGAGGGTCGAGGAACATTGGTTACTTCTCCTCGATACGACTTCTTGGTACGTCTTGACGGCCACGTGTTTTGAGTTGCACTGAATAATGGCGAACAGACTTAGGAGCCACTGTTACCTTTCTCTTGAGAAAGCCTAGCGTGTTTGAAAATGACGAAACAATTCAACAGTACGTTCGTTCCGGGAAAGCAAGACTCGTCCATGGTGATGCACTGGTCAAAGAGGATGTCAAACGTGCTTGGACCGTCGCTCAAGGAGACGACGACAAACCGGTCGACTTTCTCGTCTCCACGGTTGGTAAGCTCCACCATTTCCTCCCTCGTTCGTATCGCACGCTTATCGTTTTCGCCAGGTGGGATGCCCCAGTTCGAACTCACAAAGGGAGCCGTAATCTCACCTCCCAATCTCGTGACCCAGTCGCTTCTCAACTGTCTCAAAACGCTCCCAACACCCTGCCCCAAGATCATCGTGATTTCCTCGAATGGACTCACTCGCGCTGGGCACCGAAATCTCCCGTTCCTTCTCAAGCCGCTCTCAAGCTACGTCCTCGCCGCCCCGCACGCGGACAAGCGTGGAGCGGAAGAAGTGCTGGCGTATTGTGCAGGTTGGGAGTGGGACCCACAGGACAGTCCTGGGACAGAAATACTCGGTGCAGATTGGAAAGCGAGTGCAGACTTGCCCGCGCCTGGTTCACTGAAGAGCGCTGTCGTGGTGCGGCCCGCTTTGCTAACGGACGGGGTATGTCGTGCGGACGCGTCGTCCTCGAGTAAGGATCCTTACAAGGCCGAAGAAGGGGACCGCTCAGGGCGGTGGACGGTTTCGAGGAAGGACGTGGCACATTTCTTGGTCGAGAAGGTAATCAAGAATTGGGACGAATGGGAGGGGAAACGGGTTAGCATTGCCTACTGAGGCCCTCGAAGCTTGACGCTTGATCCCAGGTCCATTTCATTACCTATCATACCTTACGCCTTGTTATTGCACACCACCGAATCTTGTACTGAGGTAAAGATTCTTATCTCATTCCTTCTTCCTTCACTCTAGGTCTTCACCAAGCGTTTCAGATCCCAGTGTTACTATCCTGTAGTTCGACATATCGCTAATGTAGCTCCCCAGAACCAGTACTTACTGTCCCAAAAACGTTTCAGACAATTTCCTCCCTTGACCCGGACCCACGAATCGAAGTATTTCGATACTAGGAGACCTGCCGACCAGAATTTGCACTCCAATTCAAAGCTAGCAACTAGTGTGTCCTGAGACAAGCTGTCGTTTTTCACACTTCCGTTACAACGCTCACTGAAATACTTGTTGTATGGTAGGTACGTACATACTAGTCTGGTGACCAGCCCATCTGTGAGGCTGCCACATTGAGAGGTCCATACCGTTTGTCATCCGGCCTGCGAGACGGGCGCCGATCAGTGGGGGTGTGAGTCGCTTCCAAAAGGCCTAGATCACCTGGGTGATACTCACGACGGGTTGCGGGAGTGACGATCATGAAACCGTTTCGTGTACATGTCGGCAGCGGCGTGTTCCAACGCGACGCCAGTTTCCGGTCAATCTTGCATGTCATATAGACAGCGAGTTTCTGTCGTGCGATTAGACACCTGTGAAATTGTCGACCATTTTTCTCTCGGAATTCCTCGGTGCAGAGGTGTGGGCAGGTATGGGGAGAAGGTATCTCGGTTCATCAATGTCTCGGGTTAAGTTGCACGCTCCGTAGTTATAGACGAGCTTGAGTGAGAAAGAGTAATGGGATCAAGTGATGTTTCGTGTAGCACTAACCTTTAATAAACAACTTTCTAAGTCAATTGGCACGACGGTTGGCAGGGTTTTGCCAAGTGGAGCAGGATGGCAGTGAGACACTTATCGAGTCCTGATACCCAGGCGAGGGAGCGGCCGACGTTTAGCATCATGGCATCCATGATCATGTCCCCCCTACTTCTCCAAACAATCCAGCCTTTAACCCGCTCCCCCTCCTGACAACATCAATTTCACCAGATCGCATCAACTGTAACGTTTTGCTCGAGTGTCTTACAATTGGCGCTATCAGTAAATATATGCATGAGATAGAGTACAACCTCATGGAATGACAAGCAATATCTCTGTGAAAACTAGGATCTCTCATCTAACGAGGACATGGAATACGTTGCATATGCCGCCACTTGTAATGATGTTTGTCACCCTCTGTGGACCATTCCCGCTGTACTATCAGCGATGTTTGATATCCCTCGTCCTCATGGGGTTGGTACGAACTCGAGGGAAGAAATGCTGATGAGTGCCGATGACGAGGCGTCAATATGACCGGATGAGCGGAGATGACGATCGCTACATACCTGTGTTCATCATCTTCACTATCTAAAGTCTGGGCAAATCGAGCGCTCGAACTTTGTGCGGGGACTTCACTAGGAGACGACAACAATTTGGCACCATGATCCACCTGACTTGGCCATGACTGGATCAAGTCATGCAAAGGAGGGGACTGTGGGACATCATTCAAGAACTGTTGTATGGCGGATTTTATGACCTCTCCGGTGGGACGCTCCTCCATCGGTGACCAACACTCTTGAATCAAACACCAGTGCGAATCGTCTATCATTCGAGATTTTGGTCGGTCAGGTCTGTGACCCTTCGCCAACCGTAAAACAACCGCTCCGTCCGCCGGAATTTCCGACCATGGTTGTTTACCTGTCAACACCTACAGGAACGTTAGGACCAATCTGGTATTTGTGTTCAGCAAGCTTCCCTGGAGGGCAACGCAACCAAAAGAATAGATATCACTCTTGGTTGTCCACTTGACTGTCTCTTCTGACAAAATTTGCTCCGGTGCACTCCATCGCAATGCCCCCGGCCGAGCAGTAGACCTTTGGAGATAACCCAATGCGTCGGGTATATTTCCCACCAGTGAAGCAAATCCGAAATCAGCTAAGCGGGCAGTGTAGTCCGCATCGAGGAGCACGTTATTCTGTCTTTTGTTAAACGACAGAGATGATGAGAACTTCTACTCTGACGTACGCAGTTCAGGTCACCATGGACAACTGGAAAAGAATGTACTATAGTGTGTTATTCCTTTGAACTTTTAGCAATGATAGAAACAACATACGGTACTGTAGCCCGTTGGCAATATCCAGGAGCTATCGTGCAAGGTTAGAGGGCGGGAAAGTACACAAAACTGATTGGACGCACAAGCTGGAGTCGGTGTTCTACACCTAGATTATCATCATGCTTCTCTAGGAAATGGTGAAGGGATCCGTTGTGCATCCATAACGACACCAATGACATTGTACCCTTCATCCCAAACCCATGTGCAAAGCCTAGGAAAGGGACGATATTGTCGTGTACCAGTCTCCTCCATATTCCAAGTTCACGATGGATCATCTGCAAGGTAGTTTAGGCCACACATTTGGTTGTAATGCGAATGGCTACCTTTTTAGATTTACTGTCTGCATTCCCATCCGTGGTGAACGGGAATCGGAATGCCTTTACTGCAACCTGAAGAAAACGTTCATAGAGGGCAGATGAACTGTAGATCCGGCCCAGACCTCTATTGGCACCGAGGTGCCAAGATAATGACATCTGTACACATCACCAAAACCTCCTGCTGCCGAATACTGATTCTCTGTTCTGATGATATGGTGAGTTAGATCCACCGCCGCCGGAAATTCAATGCTATCGGAAGTTGGTCAAATGTTCATACTACAGCATATTCAAGTGATATACCTGAGGGTGGACGGCTGAGATTGTCGTTCCATTGTTGGTAAGGGGGTTGAGCAGAGATGAGGTGGTCTTGAGGATGCAACGGGATGAATTGATGGAGATGGCTACCAAGAGGTTGAGTGATCCAAAAAGATGACCATAATGACAGAGTACTTGCGTACGGAAGAGTAGGACCCTGTAGGATATAATCAACTCCAGGAAGGGTCACGGAAGAGCGCTGAATAAATGATAAGATGGTCATGCATGCAACATTCAGAGCCTGAGTGGCATACCCAAGGTACCCGCCACGAATATATCTTCTCAGCGTCTATCGATGCCACGAAGTCACCAGAGGGAGAGAAAGAAACGTCATATACAGATCGCTCATGCCGTAGATGTTGTCCTATGGGATCACCAGTAGTTGCATCCCAAAAGCGAACTGTTTTATCCCAGGATGCGCTCGCCAGGATTGATCCATCTGGTGAAAGGGAGAGAGAGGATATGCTGGTGTGGCCTGACCATGGATGTCCGATTTGTTCCCCCGTATCGGTGTTCCAACAGCGAATTGTTTTGTCCCAAGATGCAGAGAAGAGTCTGTCGCCATCGCGTGACCACAGCACACGAATGATGCTACGGTTGTGGCCCTCTAGTGGACCCAGGATGAGTGCACCAGTCTTGACGTCATACACGCGGATCATGTCAATGTTAACACCACATGCGAGTTTGTCGCCGTTCGGAGAGAATGACATGCACCAAACACCGCTGACGTAGATGGAGTGATTGACTTGTTCCCCTTCCATACTGTAAATCTTCACCACGGTCCAACCGCCAACCGCAACGAATCGATCATCTGGCGAGATGGCAATCTTGGGGTATCTGTCTGAGCAAGGCCATTCCTGGACGAGTTTGTGCGATTCGACGTCCCATACTTTGACTCTTCCTTCAAGTTCCCCGTCACAACTGACAATCTTTTTTCCATCGCGGGTCACAGCAAGACCAAGTCGTTCGTAGCTCTCGTGCTCCATTGATGTCCCTTCTTGTCTGCCGTTCTCCAGGTTCCAGAGCTTCACAGTTCCGTAATCACCGCTAGTGACAACTCGGCGTCCGTCAGGGAGGTACGCGAGCGCCGAGAGACTGTTATTATAATCCGCCTGGATAACTAGAAGTGGCCGAGGACCATCGTTGACAGATCCTTGTGGTACGGGGCTTGACATGATGTTGCAAGCTGCGTTTCGAGTCGGTAAATTTGCACAGGTGCGTCGACGAGAAAGAGAGACAAACCATAAGGCAAACATAAGGCAATGCTGTGACTTTGGCGCCCAATTCTTAACTCCGAGTGAGACACTGCGATTGACCGGTTGGCCCTTCAAGCTTCAAGCTTCAAGGCCGTCCAGAACAGTTCACATGATGCACAATTATCTTCAGACATATCATCTGCCTAAGAGAGATCCATTGTCTATTCCTGAGTTGTGGGTTCCTCGCTTCTCTCTCCTCCATCATCACGTTCCATTCATACCAAAGCTCAACATGTTTTCATTTTCGTGCGACAGGAAAGAGCTGGCCAGGACATGGGTGGTATCGCTCCCTGGTCCTGAGCCCGAACCCCGCCCTGACTCTGTGGAGGGTGGAAATGCGAATGATGCGAGGGGACCTAAGGCTGCACTCGAATCAATCGTTGCTCCCGAAATTGATTATGTCTTCTTCAATTCGCTCAAAGGCCTCGCCTTGCGAGAGGGGCGTCATTTCTGATCGGGACCACAGGAGGGGGAGTTGTAAGTTGGCGAAAACGCAATGGTCAAGGAGGCACTTGCCATGATGAGAGTGCCTGCGTAACCCCACTGACGCATTGAATGGTATGTTGCACCTATTTCGTGCTCGTAAGATGAGGTCTTCAATAATCCGGCGACGGTTTTGAAGGACATGGTCAACATGAACGTGTTGGCTTGCTGGGAGTGACTAAGACGGGGTATCAGCCTTAGAAGCAAGGATCGATGTTATAGATCGCGAGATGAAGGGCGTACACTGTGACCGGTGACTCGTTGGGTATTGATTGGCGTGTTTTTGCAAGCGATGAAGATGCGAGTCGAATAATTTAGGAATGCTGACCCAGTTGGCTAATAGGACTCTAGTAACAAATTAGAAAAGGATCCAACACCTGATGGATAGCGAAGACGACGACGACGACGACGACACACCTTTGAGCATTCCTCGATGATACGCTCCCATAACTCCCCACGTCTCAGAAAACGGTTGAGTGGATATCCAACCACTTTTTGGATCAATTGTTGCGTCCTGTAGGTCCGTCACACAGTCGTCATCAACGATGCGTTGTAAGAAATACTAGATAGATAATGATTGCTAGTTTGTCATCTGAGCAAAGGATGGGTTGGAAGAAAATACTCACGCGTCAAGTTTTCGGAGCCTGGAGAAGACCTAAGAACAGTATGCGAACTTGAATGGGATGCACGACGAGTTATCTGCGTAGGTGGTGTAAGCGTGAGTCGATGTTGTTGTCATGTGTTGAACTCGGAGCTGCAGACGCTCCTTCATACCTCGCTATGCAATCCGTGTCCCCAGGACCAAAGTCCCAACAAATGAAACGGGTTTTCGACTGACGAACGTCAAACATCATCGACATCGTTGGACAATAGTGACCTCTAGTCTCGCCACTCGCGGAACTCAACGGACACAATGCTGATGCTGGTAACGACCATGAGAGTCTAGGTGCCAGTACTTGTTTCCGGGAGTACAGTCAGTACTGTGGGGTCTACATGGTAAGTCAGAATTCTGCATCAGGCCCGAGAACGCCGGGTTGGTCAACTCAAATACGCCTTTCATCTTTATTTCGGAGACACTCTCATTGGGCGGCACCCTTTTTCACCCAGATGTACATGACTGCGTTTACGCCATCAATGAGGGGCTGGCCATATATCTAGTCACATTGCTCAGCGAGACGAATGTGGTGTGGATGCAAACGTGACTTACCACGATCGCGTCATCGCTCCTCATTTATCTCAGCGAGACAGGGCGGGTCAAATCTAGGCGTTGCTCCTCCAGAGGACATGTATTCGGAATGCATGTAGGCGCTTTGGTTGGTCATCCATTTTGTTTCGGTTTGCTCTGCTTTCGAGTTGGTCTACTCTCTCTGACGACAAGACGGCAATGACAGCTTTTTTGATCTGGCCGAATTGGACTGGCCACCCCGCGCTGTAGATGATCCGAATACACAATCGGCAAGTCGGGTGCGGAGGGGTGTCTTGGAGATATGCTTGATTTGGGTGCGACGTGTTGTTCGGTTGGGTCTTATTGCATCACCCATGGTCAGATTGACTAGGTCATGAAAACGCTTACGCGCCAGAGGACGAGTTTGGCTACTGCGATCGCAAATGCTGCCAAGCATCATCTAAAGACGGGCCGAGAAACGATCAACGCGTTGCAAGTATTGTATCACGAGGTGAGGATGCCATGATCTATTGCTTAGGCCACGTCTTGCACATTGCCTACGTCAAGATCCCTGGTGCGTTGGAATACCACAGGGCATGGCCATTACAGTGTTTGGATCGCGCAGATCTATGGCAGACGCGTGTTGCGATTGCGTCGCATCAGCGCTTTCCGGCCCACGCCATTGTTCCCTGGGATGTGGGTCGTGTCAAGGGGATTTGTTCGAATAAAAGCATGATGATCATGCAGAGTTCGGGTTCATGGCTTCTCGCCTCTTATTGGTCAGCACCTATTTGCATACCCAGCTGGATGCCAAAAGCTATGGAGAGTGATCCGTCTTACAGCTAGTGCCATCAGTAAATATGTACATGCATCCGATAGTGTACAATCTCATATAATGAAGAAAGACATCTCTTTGGACAGCGCTCGTGAGCCGTGGCGAGCGGTGACCGAGACGGAGACGAGGGCGACAGAGTGACGGGATGGGAGTGGGGACGGGCGGCAGCGCGACGCGCTGTCCGGCTCCACGAACTGCCCTGGGTCGATGGTGAGCTGCGAGGGTGGGTGGGAACACCTCGCACACCACGCCAGGGTTCGATGGAACCCAGTGGGAAGCGAGGAGGAGTCCGGCCGCCAGGGAGGACGACCAGGGTGCGGT
>JBBPRQ010000088.1:0-73233 GCA_038093095.1 Boletus insuetus
GGACAAGAATACGCAGCTCCGTATTTCAGCACTGTCATGCTCATCGTCGAGTCCATGCTACCATACTCGCTCGCTGGCATTGCACTTTTGGGATCGTTTGTGGCAGGAAGTCCGTCGACATTCACTATCCTGCTTGTGTTCGGTTTCATGATGATATGTGGTCGGAGTCTTGTACACAAGGCGGGGGAGGTACTGACAATCTGTTTTCAGTGTGTTTCGCCACAAATGTTGATCTTGCGTGTGGCGGCAGGACGTGCATGGCAGGAAGAGACGATCAAGCCGCTACAATCAGTGGTCATGTTCGCTCCTGACCCCCGAGATACATCGAGTTTAGGTAATTCAGATGGGATGGAGTCGGTAGCTCATCTCGAGTCGTTGCCAGGCGTATCCCCTCAGACTCGGGAGTCTGGGAATGACAAGGTGTAAGCTTATCGTGTCACGTACATACATGGAGACTTTGTCTGTACATATGTGTTTCGTTGATTTCGAGCGAATGATCTTTTAGCAATGCCTTTGTTTTCTCTAGAGATCTCTACAATCAAGCTCTTGCTCATTGTCAGCGAGTCGATTTCTTTCCGATTCAGTACTTTTAATGTTGCTCATTCGTCTTATTGATCAAGCTCCTGTTGGTCCATCGCTCAAACGTTCACTCCGTTACCGCACATTCCTTCCGACATATCATGTTGTGGGTTCAACAAAGACCGCCGCCCTCCTCAGGTAACGCGCCGCTGCAACTCGTCTACAATTTTGCTTGCTACTTTCCATTCGCATCTGCGCCAGCTCGCCAAACCCGAAGCGTCCCGCACTTGGCTTGCGTATCATCATGCCGCCCGTGACTGCCAACACCTCTCATCCCCATACTATCGATAATCGCACCCCTCCAGTAAGTCGCTCCACCCACGTCCTTTCGTGAAATTTTTTAACTCGCCGTTCGGCCAAGGCCCCTCGACACAGCCCACCCTGATCAAGTAGCATCCCTCTACCGTTACGAGCAGACATCCATATGCGCACGGTTGATCTTTTTGCCTGCCCCAAGTAAGCCCATCCTTAGTCGGATTACCTCACTTCATGTGTATACTCTTCACAGGACGAAGGTCCATTCTTCAAAGTCAAGTTTCAAAGGCCTTGTCCACCAGCAACTCAAGGCGCTGCTCGGGGACAGCCAGACTCATCCAATTACTCGCTCAAAAACCCCTTCCAAGGGCAACGATGTCCCATCTGTCAAGACTAAATTCGACGCTTTCGTGATCAAATCAAAGCCCCGGCGATTGTCCACCCTTGTCCATCGTCAACGCAACTCAGCGGACTTCCAAGGCCACCGCACGTGCGCCCACTAGCAGATATAAAAGAGGACGTCAACCAACTTGGCTCCTGTTCGTACCGATGCATGCCATGGCCATCGACGCTGCCCCCTCTGTACCCCTCACGAACGCTAAAAGCACCTACCGTCCTTCCATGGTAACCACCTCCCTCTGATTGGACCAGAACACCTTTGTACGACACTTTCCCTGAAATTCCCATTTATATCCTACTCAATGAGCACTCAGAGTGAAATGTTGATGGACCTGAGCACACTCGATAAAAACCTTTTTCATCTAGAAACTCTAAATCCGCCGTCAGTTTGCCTCTGATTCCGTCGGTGTATAGATTTGTCTCCATTTAGAACGACTGTCCGACAAATATTATTTTGATCGATGGAGTAGCGTCCTGCCAGTGGACTAACTGGGATTATAAACATGGCGTGAATCGTCTTGCCATCCTTGCGAAGCGTCCAAGCAGCGTTGACCGCGCTGGCCTCGGAAGTTATCAACCAAACGGCAAATATGTACTGTCGGACTCCTACAGGACTTGGATCTATCAAGCCGAGCGGATCATCGCAAAACAAAGGGACTCAGGGGGAAATAATT
Source organism: Boletus insuetus (assembly GCA_038093095.1). Taxonomy (NCBI): domain Eukaryota; kingdom Fungi; phylum Basidiomycota; class Agaricomycetes; order Boletales; family Boletaceae; genus Boletus; species Boletus insuetus. Next base: position 1,908 of record JBBPRQ010000088.1, read on the forward strand.
TTTTTGTTCTGTCGTTATAATGGCCTAATTCATTCCTCAGGTCACCCAATTCATGCAGCCCGCTCTTCCCGGACTGCATCAGGTCTTCAGCTTCAGGGTCCAGTGCACGAGTTCAAAAATTGCAAAGGGCCTTCAGGGATGAGTACTTGAGTCCTTGTGGGACGAATTTCCGTTTGCCACGCCATCCAACTCACTGTACGATTCATCGATAACTGGCCAGCTAGCGTTGTACGTTGGGGATCAATCTCTGCGACGAGTCTTGTATGTATATTGAGTCTACCTACACACGTGTGGTACGAGATACTTCTTCATTGTCCTCACATGGCACACTAACCGTTAACAGACCATGCTTGTCAAAATCGCGTTCAGGAAGAGATCGAGAGATACGCCAGGCCGAGTTTGGGCGTACAAGTGGTCCAAACGACCGGGATCTCTAAAACTGATTTGAGTGGGGTTAGCTTGGGACAAATGCTTCAATAACAGAAGGAACGATACTTACCGAGGGTTAATTACCACAGGATGCATGCGGGTATGATTATAGCGCGGCAGCTGTCCCACACGATTCGACAACGGTACACCTGGAAAGCGACGGGTAATGTTCACGACCGTTTCCTGCATTCTTTAACCTGTCTTACCATCAGGGCATCTGCCAACCATCATGTATGGAACTGATGGATGGTATACCCTCGCCCCGCTCGGATAGTTTCGGTTTAGTACTCACGCTTCTCGACCGAATGTCGCACAGGAGATTAGCCAAATCATAACCAGGACGAACATGGCGCTGCTAAAGAATGCATAGAATACGTCAGATTCCCGGGGCTCTCTCCGCAACACAGGATGGTATGCATAGTTTTGACATAAAGGTACAGTTAGATGCCTGACAGTAGACTGGTGAGACCATACGATCCGTTTGTTGTCAGGCTTACCATACAATTGCAGATAGTTCCCCGTGTAGGACGAGTTTTACTGGGTAACGATGTATGCGAGTGGATTGACATGGTGCGAGGTATCGGAAGAACTTAGCCTTTGGGTTTTTGTGATACTGTACAGTGGAGTTCAGCACCTGGTCCAGGATGACAGCGCTAATTGGGATACGGTGTACTGCTTAGTACGAGACATCAATATGACCTTCGTAATGATACGTACCAGAGGTATCCTCGGAGATCGTGTAGCTTGCCGGATCCACCAGTCCGACATACTATCGCGTACGAACCGCAAGGTGCAGTCCGAGAAGCATCACACCCAAGGAGGTACGCGGCAGCGCATCAGACAAGCTATACGCTTCTTGACAGGATATCTCCTCGCAGACTACTGGAGTGGTAAGCAATATTGCTGGATACTGTATAAGATACGTCACGGTCAGATTTCTGACACGTTGTTTTGCAAGCCAAATGGTCTTGAAATAGAGGCATGGTTCGATACCTGGCAACGAACGGGTGAATCCATATAGTACGCGTATGGGCAAACTCCGGGCAGATTGTAAAATGAAATGACTATGGGTGGATGACACGGGATGACAAGGTACAGGAAATTCCGCTGCGTGAACATATCCCAACGGCCCTGCGATCTTTATACACCACCGTTAGAGTGTCCGACTGCGGTCCATGATTGTAGGGTGATCGTATGGCACGAATGTACGCGTTGGCTTCTGAAAAGAACATTGTGTACGAAGTGCGAGGTGTGCCTACCTAGTAGTTCCATGCTCGGGACCACAAAGACGACGTGGCACAAAGGAAACGAAGTTTTCCAAGGCGTTGTGTTCGGGTGTGAATCGCAAAGCCGGTCTCACGGAATTTTCCGACCCGAGTTTACACTTGGTGGGCGACAAGTTTTGCTGCAGACGATGTACCGCGCCATTGCTATCCCCAGGCGAGCCCCTGGTAGAGGCTTCGTCAGGGCACGGACAGTAAGCACCCTTTCTTATCTCTCCCATGTCCAAGCTCACCGGCACGACAGCGTCCGGCAAGTACCACCACTCCTACCCCATCCACCACCACCACAGCCGGAGCAGCCACGAGCTCTGCCTCTGCGTCGTCGGCTCCCAAGAAAGCCAAGAACGTCGTACAAAGACTGATTTTCTATTCCGTCACCGCGACCGGCACGTTCTACATCGGAAGTACCTTCGTGTCCTACCAAAATCAACAGTACCGCGACCTGTTCACGAAATATGTCCCCTTGGGGGACATGCTTGTCGAATACGGCGAACAGCACCAATGGGATGAAATTACCGTGCAGCAGGTCGTCGTCGCCACCGTCGACACAGCGACAGCCATCTATGACTTTGTGCAGCGACAGCTGGTCCGCGTGACACAGAATACGGAGACCAAGGCAAAAGATACTGCCCCGTCAGACAAGGATGCCGCGCTTGAGCGCAGGGCACCTTCGGACGAGACGATGGCACGCGTCAAATCCACTGCAAGTGTTCTCAAAGCGAACGCGCACAAAGCAAAGGAAAAGCTCTCACCAGACGCTGCCGCCAAAGCCACGGCGCTCGCAAGATACAAGGCTGCGCAGCTCGCGGATGAGGTGGAGGAGTTAATAAAGAAAGCGGAGGCTGCGTTGGCGAAACCTATAGAATCCACCTTGGAGCCAACACCCACACCGGAATCGTCAACCTCCTTGGCGGCAGTCCCAGCTAGAGACGTAGAGGTTGTCGTCTTGTCGGAGAAACCACAAGAAGCGAACGTTTATGTAGACCCTCTTCCAATCGGGTTCGAACCACCACCTGGCTTTTCTAGACCAAAGCCTGCTCCCAAACCTAAAGCCGGAGTACTTCCCTTGGTTGCCCCCGCCGTCTCAGATCTCGCTATCTCAGAGCCCGTCATTTCTCATCTCGCAGGTACCATCGACGACCTTGCCTCCTACCTGAAGGCAAACCCTACCGCAGCAGAAAAGGCAACGGGTATTCTCGATACTGCCCGGAATGACCTTACCGAGCTCGCTGCGCGGTTCGACAAAATCAAGGAGGACGAGAAGCACGAACTCGAGGCCAAACTGGACGAGCAGGCTCGGGAGTACAGCACGAAACTGCTCGAGCTCGAGCTCGAGTCCCAAGACAAGCTCACATTACAGAGAGAAGATTATGAAAAATATGTTGCAGAAGAAAAGATGAAACTCGTCCAGGCATACCGCGAGAGGCTGGACAATGAGCTCAAGGCGCAGACGGACTTGTTGAACGAACGGTGAGCGATCCCGATATACGCTTTCACTTTGATTGTGGTATTGACCTTGGTCATGTCTGCTTAGTTTGAAAGAAGCGATCATCGCGCAAGGTGTTGAGCTACAGCGTCGATGGATCCGCGAAGTCAAGGTCAAGGTTGAAGAAGAGCGCGGTGGGCGACTGGCGCGTCTCGACGAACTCGCGACGGGGCTCAAACGCCTCGAACGTGTCGCACTCGACAATTCGTCCTATCTCGACGAGAACATCCGCATACACGGCATGTGGACTGCGTTGCGCGCCTTGCAAACCGCGATCGACGCGCCGGAACGCAAGCCCTTCCGCGAGGAGCTGCGTATTCTTCGACATATTGCCGTCGCCAAGGACGACGAGGTCGTGTCTGTCGCCCTCGCATCCCTCGACCAATCAGATATCCCCGACGTCGGCGTGGAGCCGCTGGCGGACCTCACGACGTGGTTCACGACGTCGGTTGCGCCGCGCGTGGCAAGCGTGGCCCTAGTCCCAGACGAGAATGCGGGCGTACTCTCTTACCTTGCATCACATCTCTTGTCCTCGTTCCGGTTCCAGAGGCACGGGCTTACCCCTGGGTCGGACGTGTTGAGTGTACTGTCTCGTGCAGAGTTTTACATGAACGAGAAGGATTTGGATAATGCTGCGCGGGAGCTCAACCAACTCACCGGCCCTGCAAAGGAGCTACTTCATGACTGGCTGGAGGCTGCACGGAGGAGGCTAGAGGCACAGCAGGCTTTGGAGGTGAGCTTTCTTGGCTCCAACCTGAGCGCGTTTTCGCTGACGCATTCATGGGGGCTCAGGTCATACAAGCACAAGCGACGCTTGCGTCCTTGCTCGTCGTTTAGATTCACAGACGGTACTGATACACAGATGCAATTTAGATTGTTTACCCAGACTTGGTCATAGCCCTTGATGGGCTCCTCGCAGAGTCATCGCTAGCATACAGTGCGCACTCGCACGTGACCTGAGTGCGCCGCACGACGATTCGAACATTTTCCTGGGTTTGCGCTCCCTCTGAACACCTTGAGGAGTCTACGAAAGACGGTCATGCCTTTTGTCACGTTCGCTTTTGAGGCACTTGTGGATGAGCATGATCTGTCATGAATATGGTTGACCGACCTTGGGGACGAACGCGACAAAAAAAAGAGGATGAAGTATGTCGTCGTGACCATGGTCACCGAGCCGTTTGAGGAGTGCCGGGAGTTGCTCCTCCAGCACGTGTCACAGGGTTTCCTGGATGGTCCGTATGTGGGAATGTGAAAGGGGCTGTCGACGGACGCAGGGCGTGCGTACTATGACCGCCTCTGGAGAGAGAGTGCGACCATCGGTAATGATGGATAATCCATTGTAGTCTGTGGATGTCCAAACACCAGGCACCACCCTGCGACGAGTCAGAAGATATGTTCTTCAACAAGCCTCATACCATAGAGTGCTTTCGGGGACTGGGCAAAGATTACACGCTGACACGCTGATTGTCATCTCTTGAACAATTACACACACGATTTCAATGTATGGTAGCTAGGCGTCATACAAGCAGGATGGTAGTTAACTGCCAAGAAGATCCGAGTAGAATGTGTAGACAGAAACCTAACACCAAGTTACGAAGTCCATATCAAAGCAAGAGGGCTGCGCGGGGTATATGGTATCAGGGTAGTTTGTCTGGGTGGAACTCCAAAAAGGCGCGAGATATCATATACAGACCTAGAAGAAACGAGTACTAGAAAACAACGGGTATCCAAGTCTGGCGAAAGGTTTTTGAACCAGACCCAAGATAAGAACATGGAAGGCTGGCAAGAGTGGGATGCTTTTTTCGGTCAGGGTTAGTAATCGTCGAAAAGTAGCTCCGTACCATTCGTAGTCACTGGTTGCCAGTCAGTCAACCCGCAAGCGCTTTGGTGGTGGCTCTGAATATACATCTGGGCTTTCACTGGCACCCACCAGTCTCCGCTTAGATGACCGACGTGCTTCTCGATGCGATGTTGCATCATGTCCACCTGTTACGCACTTCAGGCTATGGCCGGATGCAACTGTCGACGGTTTCTTGAAGTCTTCCGCAGTTAGTGTCCTCCCTTGAAGAATTTTGCCCATGTGTGTCTCCATGAACGGTAGGCCTCTCCTCCGAATGTTAAGTAGCGTCATGATACATGGGAGCGGTGAGTCCACAAAGGTGTTCTCGATGTCTTCAAGAGCACCAGGGACGAACAGGTTGCGCCTTGTCACAGTCGCGGTGCCCGTAGGCGTGATTCCGAGGAACTGAGATAAGCGAAGGTATGATTCGTAATCTCTGAGATAGAGTTGTCCAGCGAACACATTGAGCTGGTCGATCAGATCCCACGGCGGTGTCCAGTCGTCAGGAAGGGGGGGGATGACATAAAATTTGAGGTCGTCAGATGGTTTCATTTGCTCCGTCGTGCGGGGTAGATAGACATGCAGATGAACGTGTTTGCTAGTCCTGATAGCTGGCATCAAGCGATCAGCTTCGAATGGGCTCAGGAGAATGAGCACTCGATCACGACCCCAGAAACCAGAAAGGACCCATTGGACAGGACGTAAATATTGATCCATCCTCCCCTGAGTCGACTCAGGTTTGATTGTTCTGCAAAAGTCCTCCGTAGCCAAGATAAATGGGCTCCAAACTTGTGCTTCCCGGGAAGCGGCAGAACTGTTGTTAAGAGTCGTGAAGACGGGGTGAAAGGCGGTGCCGGTGAGTGAAGAAGGGAGGTAGCCGGTCATCACGAAAGCCTCCACGTCTGGATGTAGTGAATGTTCCGCGGGTTCTGCCTTGGGTGCCAGCTCCACCTCTCGCTCACGCTCAAGCTGGCGTGAGACCTGTCTCTCTTGTTCTTCGTCAAACGACACTTTACGAAAGGATGAGTTGACACCTCCCAGGTATATGCAGCGGTTCCGGATGTCCGGATCCATCGCAGGTAAAGAATTCGAGGTGCTTCGGGTATCGCACGGTGAATAGAGGTCAGCTAGCGATTTATGTTCTGGCTGGAGCCATGCCTCTGCCATCTTCTCTGGCGAGAGTTCATGTCCACAGGTACGGGACCAAGCATTGTATCTTGATCTATAATCCATGCCTTGTTGTGCCCAGTGATAAGCCCGTTGTTGAATATCGGTCCAAGTCTCGCGGATGGCCCAGTGTAAGATGTCGGCGGTAGTGATACAGATGTTCTTATCTTCCTTGGCGGCTACGAAACGGATGTTCCGATCGACCTCAGGTGGCGCGAAAAACATAACGGAATGACCATGGCCGAGCTTTCGCATTCGCATGCAACCTAAAAGCCACAAACTTTGAAATTCGCCAATTGAATCGCGGCATCAAACAAACCTTGCACCAGATGATCTTTTGTAACTTTAGGCCCCAAAGTAACGGCAGCGCGGAACCCCTTTGGGAATTTGATATCAGTGCCTCTCGTGTGCGCGTGGTCCAGATACGCGACACAACGATCTAATTGCTGAGAGAGTGGCGATGAAATCAAGGGAAGCGTGGTGCCATTTTTAGTGAGTACCATCAGCTCGTCATTCTCGTCGAAGTAAATGGCGCCGGCGGTATCGGAGGTGAGGCCTGTGAGGGGTAGCCAAGCTTCGGCCACTTCGTAATTGGATAAATCCAGTATCTGTGCACCAACATCAAGCAAGACACGTATTTCGGGCGTCTGCGTGACTACTATCTCAAGAAGTTCCTGTGTTGTGCGTCGTTCGCCATTCTCGTTGGCTGTTAACTTGTAGAAATCGTTGTCTGATTGAAGAAGACAGGCAAGAACCCTTGCATCAGTCCCTTGCTGATGGTCGAGGTCGCGATGGGAAATTGACATAGGTAAGAGGTATCTACCGTCAGCGGTACCCGAGAAACCTGGTACTCAGTTTGAGCGAATTAGAAAATGTTGCAAGGTCGCAGATTTGCAGTCTGCGCTCACCGGTTATGGGACAATCTCGCTTCTCTGCTAGATCCCAGCTAGATCCCGAAAGTTTCCAAGGAAACTCTTTCGCTTCCTTTGGAAACACGACCCTTGAGAGGTAGAAATCTATCGCCCCTTGATTACGACTGAGAAGTGGGAACAGGTGCTTGTCCCATTGCTCCGATGACTGGAGATTGATATCACCAAGTTTTTGAAGAGAGTCTGATACAGAGCCGGGTTCACAACCTTCAACCCACATTGCGAATTCCGAGGCTGGGTTGTCTTGGTCCAGCATTATTTCGAAGGCAGTTTTTAGCTCCTCCTTTCTGAGGCCAGAATAGTAGTAGGATAGACAAGTGAGCAGGATTGTAACATCTGGGTGCCCAAATTGGGTGTCGTGTGCCGGTACGTCCTTGGCCCGATAGGGAACGGCAAGACCCCGAGTCCAGGGCGTGGGTTGCAACGTGGGTTGCGATAGAAGGCCATAGTCTACGCGCCACCTCCGCTCAACAAAAGCGAACAAGAGTATGTTGGAAGCCAGTAGACCACGGAGGAGCAACAATCCTTCCAAGAGACCGCTCTGCTGGGACTGTTGAATATACTTCTGCACTTCCTTAACTTCCTCAGGACCGGGATGCTCGCGAGATATAAAGTTTCGAATCGCGAGCTGCAGTGTTGGGTCGGTGTATTGAAACCTGAAGCTGCGGAGTCGTCCAGCCATCACATCTTCCACGACTGAGGATATTAAGAGTTGGCCAGCGTCCGAGCCTTGTAGAATGCGAATGTGCGGAAAGGACCCAGGAGGACCGCGTTCATACTCTATTGCATCGGGAACATCGTTCGCAAGGGAAGACATATGCTTCCTCACGAGCCTGAGGACTTGTTGAATAATTGTCCATCGGTCAGGGTATCCGTCCACGCGTTCCTGAATGCCGATTGTGTAGATCAGTTGCCAGCGGGTATGAAGGATCTCATCGCTCTCGTCCAGAATGTCTCGAGCATGGGAATGAAGCCACTGCTGAAGTTCCAACGATTTGGATGCAGCACCCGACAGCCCAAGGGTATTCCCATCATGATCGTCGTTCTTGATGTGATTTTGGCTTGGGCGATTGAACGAGCTGCCAAACGACCGACACACATTCGCTACATAGCTGCCCCCAGTCAACTAGTTCCAAACATCAGTTAAACGATCGCGATGGCAGATCGACATGGCTATCGAAATGCTCACAGATTTAATTGACATGAATGTCATGGCACGCTCGTAAATCGATTTCTGACTGTTCAGCGACCTTTCGGCAACAGTTTTTCCTTCGGATAATTGCTTCTCCACGCTTGCCAACTTGAGCGACAAGATGTGCTCGGGTTGAACAACCAGAATTCCGCGGTCATTCATACATTGAGACATTTGATCATATATTTCATCCATTTCGTGGCGCTCATTTCCTCCGCCAGAGGGTGAGTGACCATTCCCCCTAGAGAATGGGAGGCGATATATTTTCCTGCCTGCAAGGCCGCCTAGGCATCTAACCAGCGTATCAAACATCTGGGCGGCAAGAGCTTTGGGGACAATGACCCGGACGAGTTGATGGCCATCGGCGAGAGCGGCGGCAGATATGGGAACGATCACAGATGATTTCCCTTCGCCCATGTTCACCTGCATCACAGTATTTTTCATTACGGTATTTTCTCTTGATTGCGGAGAAATTATCTCCTTCGCGATTTCTGCTTGAATGCTGCGAATGCGGAAGTCCCCTTGTATCTGTCACGGGAAAGAGTTAAATTTTAATACGTATGTGTACTCAGTACTCAGTCATGAGTGACGATACCTGGATTAACAACCAATCAGGGTAAATTTCAGCACACCACTCATTGCATACTTCGTTCCCTGATTCTTTGTAATACTCTTCTTCGAGACCATCCAGAGCAAATCGAAGCAATCTCCTAGCATGTTGAAGGTCCAATAGAAGTAAAGCCAGCGACACCAATTGTTTCTTCCAACTAGTTGAGAGCTTAATGGGTGAGGTGGATGCGAGACATTGCAACAGGGTGTCCGCAGTAATGCGTGGCCATTGACCTGATCGGTCAAGCGCCTGCTCAAGGGGCACAGTTGTTGGACCAAGACGCTCCTTTAAAACATCCAAACTGTCCACATATTTGCCTCTGCACTGTGCAAAGCGCTGCTTGAGGGTCTCGATAAGCGGGTTTTCGATCCCTTCGTGGGTCACGTAGGATTCGCTGCGAGCATGTTGTGCGCTGATGCGAAGACGGGAGATATATTCCTGTCGAAAGGGAGGGTCTGTCTGCATACGAAGGGGTGTGAACAACCGATGCAATGCGGAAATATCAGGAGACGAATCCAAACTGTCTATGGGATTGGACTCGGAAAATGACAACAGGCTGTCGGTAGAACGGGGAGGGAGCTCCGGCGCAGTTCGACTGTGAAGTAACTGATCTAGCGTGATTTGCCATTGACACGGTTTACGTTCAAATGTCTCAGTATATCGCGGAGGCACCACTTCACATGCGAAAGAGGTTGGCTGGGGTTTGGAGGGAAAACATGCCGGATTCTCTCTGAGCGATTGCTCTACGAATGCTGTGCGGAGTGAGAGGAGAGCGACGTGAGGGAATGGCGAGCAGTATGCCAATGTAGGGAGTAGGAATAATGGCCCAAATCGTTGACAAGGAGTCTCGTTTTCCCGCAGGATCTCCTGTGCCTTGATTGTAACCACCCGTGGAAGGTCGTGTGGTGATGATGATGGGGAGGAGGAGGAGGAGGAAGACGGTGTCATGGTCTCCGTTCGCATGGTATCGCATAGCGCTGAGTCCCACACGTCTGCCCATCTCAACAACGTGTCAGTTATAGGCACATTGACGTGCCGGTTGCAGACAGTAGATGCTGCGGTATAAACCGTATCCTCGAGTTCCACGTCTGAGTACACGTAATTCCTGTCAAGACTGCATTCTCCCAAGGGGATTGAACATGAACCACCGGCATTGATGTTTGATGGAGATAGATATGTGCCTCGGGTTGCACCGCGTTTCAGCTGCGCAATATGACCTGGGCTGCGTGGTTCACTGTACACCCACTGGCTGCGGCGCGGCAGGCCTTCAGATGCGAGACTGATCTGGGGATGTTCATCATGCCAGTAGCTGGTGTTACCAGGACTTATGTCGTAACTAGAACAAGAACCTAGTAAATCCCATCCCGGCCTTGACTGACACCCCGCTGACTGCAAAAGACACAATGCTTCCTGTGTACCTGTTTTGCCTGTCAATGGATCAGGCCTCCAGTCAATACTAGTCAGCTCGTGCAGGCCCGCAAGATACACTTTGCTCTTAAAGCAGGCATTCTCTGTCAAGCAACCCAAATCAGTATCGACTTTGTAGGCGTGGTATTGGACTGGTTTGAGGGAGTTATTGGGGTTAGAGAGAGGATTGCAGAGGAGGGACAAGAGACTATGGGGTATAAGAACACATCTGTGGACAAGCCCCTCAACCTGGACCTTCGGCCGGAGGACAAGCTTGTCTGCTAGATGGAATAAGGTGCCTATGCACTGGTCCTTGTCATAGACCATTTCTTTGAAGTCACGAGACTCGAGATCTTCGTCTTTATTAACAAAAAAAGACAAGCCATAGCGGGGCAAAGTGACAGACAATTGTGGCACTGGTGAAGAACCATTGGTTGATGCGGTGACGATGAGATTTCTGGGAAGCTCTAGACACCTTAGGCGACTTGATACCATTTTCCATGTTTGGCTCTGGGGGTCTGCAAGGAATGCATGATCTTTGTGCATGCGATATTCGCCACTGGGTACACAATTGACTTTCCAGTTCTTTGGAGAGTATTTCCAGAGGCTGGTGAGAGGCCGTATCTCAATGGTTGACATGGAGATATTGAGCCAGTGAACATGACCCTCGACAAGCATTGTAGGGAGGTCTCTTTCCAGTTTTTCTCGGGGGATTAGCTCCAAGATGTCACCTGCATGTTTGGGCTGTGCTTGGATCACCAGGTCTTTACCTCGTAGCGAAAAGTGCACCTGCGCTTGTCTGAACTCCAGCCAATACTCAATAGGACTAGGAGACCCACATAATGTTCGGAAACTGTACCTAGGGTGGCAAAATCCATCCCTGGGAGGCTAGATGGAATGACAACGAAAGATTCCTGTAAACTGTATTCAGTAATTTGTTATACACTATGACATATACATACACTTCCGAAGATTTGTAGGTATACTGGATGATCCCGAATCTCTGGCGGTAATCCCCCTAGTGGCTGACCGTCGACCAGGAGTGACCCATCAAGCAAGTCAACATGAACTGTCTGCGAGCGTCCGTTACCACCAGTTTCGGCAGTCTGGCATGTAAGCCAGTGAGAATTTAGGTCTGGGAGTGGTTCCCATCGGCGGTCACCTGGTTGATAGCCAGGCCAAATGTTGCCAACTGCGAGGTCAATACCTCGATCTGAGACATCCGCTAGGATAGCATCCCTCAAAACCACCTCAAGAACAGGAGCAAGGCGCCGGTCTTGCTCAACGACAACACGTGAATACCAGGGTGACACTGAAGAGTTGAAGTTAACGAATTGATGATCACTTGCATGTTCGGGGAGTGGACATACATAATGCAGGGTTGGTAGGGCTGGTTACATGAATGAAGATGCTGCATGCGAGCAGTGCTTCAACATCTTCTGCAGATAAAATGATTTTGCGCAATGTAGTGGGGTCAACATCACATGTGCTCCGACAAGTAGCAGCCATGTCCTGCAGGAGTGTTCGGCGTTCATGATTCATAGGGTCTTGGATGAGGTTGTATGATAACTCCTTCACCCATCTAAATGTCTTCTTGCGCACATTCCGAAGAAGCTGGATGGCTTGCTCCGAAACTTCTTCACAGGGACTTGACACAAGCAAATGAGTGGCCAAGAAAGAAACGGTGTTCATCGCTACCCCATCGTATAAGCTGGCAGCAAGATCAACGAATAAACTCTCTAGCTCTTCTAGAAGCGCATGGCAGAAAGACGGTTCTTGAAGTTCCTGGTGCCACATCCACTCTCCTCTAGTCAAGTCGAGTGGCCCAGATTGAGATGCAGCCTGAGCCAGTAGGTAGTAAAAATCGTCACGATGGATGTTCAGAGCTCTGTTGCGCAGCCCCCGCAAGATGTTGATCCACTGGAGCGAGCCACCACTGCGCAAGTGTCCAAACACAATGTATTCATCTAATGAGTAATCCTCCGGACAGTCCATTTGAGTGGACAAGATTATGTTGGAAGTGTGAGCCGTAGTGGGCAGGTATGCACCCATGCCATCCAAAGCGAGCATGTCGGTTAAGTCCTTTGAACCGAAAGGGAAGGAAGGGTGATATATGAACATGAATGGCAGTTTGTGACTGCGGTAACCACTGGCAGGATTCCGTCAGTATTCATGGAACCCCTCGCCGTAGCTTCCTTTATATTCTTCTTGAAAGCGCAATTCGAAGGCATAGCGTAGCCTTGCGGCATTCCGAGACTGTGGACCATTAGAGTAAAAATAAGCAAAATGAAACTGGGCCTTGACAGGCAACTTCTGGCGTAAGTGTTCTGCGAGGTAGGGTTGCAACTCGGGAATGTCGGAAAGTGGAACAAAGGAACCATCGTCTTTGTATCCAAGCCAATCTTCATCGAATTGAGGAACGAAATGATGCAGAAGGCGGGTGGTGGCAGAACGCCAGATACGAACGAGCACCGGGCATTGTAGTTCAAACACGACAACTTTGGCATGTAGTGGTTCGGAAGGCAGTATCGATTTGAAAGTCTCCATGTGATCATTGTCAAGATGTCCCCCGGGTAGATATCCAACACCTGGATCAATGTTGGTCCGGTATGCACGGTATGCGGATGCTTCCGCTTCAATGTGAGCTTTCAGATGCCGCAGATTCGGGGAGCATTCATAATAACGGACAGGGAAGCTATCTTCTGTGAATTCATCCGAGAGCACCGACCATCCTAGATGCGAGTGAGAGTGGCGAGAAGAGAGGTACTGGTGTGCGCGGGAGAGACGCTGGAAGCTCATGGTTTTACGAAGGAGTAATTTTTCCAGGAAGACTGTTGGAACTTCGGGAGAGTAATCGGCAAGGATGGGAATCTCCTTGACAACCAGCTGGTCAAGAGCGACCCACAACTCAAGTGCCGTCAATAACATGATGGAACGATGTTCTGGAGTGGCATCGTAGTATGAGGATCCATCAATGTGATGTGCGCTTGAAAGATATTTATCCATCAGAGTGTCAAGCTGCGCACATGCCTGGAACACGTCGGTGATGCAAGCAACCCAGTCATCAATGCCCTGCTCTACTGATCGCTCGACGTCGAATAGGCAAACGTAAGGGCCAGAGCGGTACGCTTCCTCAAAGACGGTCCCATTAGAGGACAAGAAGTCCTCAAGAGTGCCGCGGACATGATCTTTGAGACAGAAGGGTGCACGGCCGGGTTTGTGCGCCGGACCCGCAAGAGCATTGTGAAGGTACTCGTGACTATGCAGGAGGGAGAGGTGGGTGTCCTTGGTGAGATCAAGCTGGGATGGATTCCAAGGGGGAGGCGGGGATTTGGTAGCCCGCTCGCTGGCCCATCTGATCTCGAGGGTATCTTGGAGGCAGCCACATGTCCTCAGCGCCATGTCAGAGAGCCAGCCGGGGGTAGAGGCGCCAAGCTTGCTTAAACGTCGGAGGATCTTGGCCGACATTAGGTGGAGAAGATCACTGGATATCTCTGCATTGTTTGCGTCTATTGCGAGGCTACATATGAAGAACAACATAAATGCTTTGTAGAGCGCACGTCCAAAAGTAGAGCGATCGAGGGACGTCTGGATTGCAGCTCTGATCAGGAGCCAAAGAGGGGAGCGGCGCCATTCGCTATTTCCTTTGTCAATGCGGTACACCCGGCCGATTTCGTCGCGAACACGCTTAGTAATGCGAGAGATGCCAGCGATGCAACCGACGGTTCTTAAGATGCCAGTAAGTAACGCAGTAATATGCTGCGATGGAGTGGGTGCAGGGTTTGGAGGATTCGAGTCAATCTTGTTAGGGTGGGTGATGAAATTCGCCAGCTCAGATAGAAGGTTCCCATCGTCAAATATTGTGTTAGGCACCTCAACGGCTGGCCCAGGATAAATGCACACTAAACTGCCCGCTGTTTCCTCTACGTCCTTTCTGCGTGGAGACAGCTCGAATGACTCGTACAGCGTGCAGCTGTCCTGCTTCCTGAAGATGACGGCTGCGTTTCGAGGACGGAGGAAAAACGTAATGATATCTATATTCTGTCAGTATTTGATCCATAAAGAATACGGGAGCATACCTCCTGTTTTCATTCCGCCTAACTGGGAGATGACATGGTCCTTGTCCAAGCGCTCGGACTGGACGCAAGTTTGCAAGTTCTCTAGCATGTCTGTGATGCGATGCCATTGAGGCTGAAGATTGTTGTCGATCTTTTCCGAATAAGCACGAGCAGCGGCGATAACTGCGCGAGCTAGCGAATGGTCGTTCTGAGGGGTATAGTCGCTGTCTTCAGGGAGTACCACAGGAAAGAACACATGAGTAATGGCATAATTCAATGCGGTGGGTTCTCTTGTGAAGACAGAGGTGGTTACGGTGGTCATTGGGGTTTTGGGTGAAGATCCTTTGATTCTGAAACTGAGGGGAGGATATGGGTATCGGTTCCACCTTCCAGCGCTTTAGTGATGGCAGAAGGACAGAGGGCATGTATTATGTAATGCTTACTGATCCTAGATCGGACGTGTTGATGATTCGCAGAGTCATGGAGCTCAGAACAAGCCACACTTGCGTGGTTGCTCATCGTTCACATTCACAGATGGTACCGAAACACAGATGCGATTAAATGGGTAACCCAGACTTTTCACGGCCAGTCGACAGGCTCATTGCAGAGACATCTACACCGCCAACATACAGCGCGCACTCGCACATGACCTGAGCGCGCCGCACAACGGTTTGCGCATTGTCCTGACCATTCGCACTCCCTCTAGACACCTTGACGAGGCCGGGAAAGATGGCCGCGCCTACTCTATCCACATCGCCACGTTCGCTCTTGAGACACCTCCGGATGAGCTCGATCTGTCGCGGATACAGTTGACTCCCGATCTCGGGGACGAATGAGCGGTAGAAGACATCTGCACCGGCTCCGCCGGCCGTGGCCGGTGAACTGTGGAGCATACGCGAAAAGACGTGTGCGGAATCGAGAATGGAGGGGATGCCGCGAGTGTGTTCACCGAGAAGTTTGAGGAGTGTGGGGAGTTGCTCCTCCAAGATACTTTCGGCGAGTTCTGGGGAACACGACTCGACGGCCGCGGAGAGGGTTTGGCGACGCCATACGCCAGCGACGATGGGGTTTCCTACAGGAATTATCTGTCAGAGCAGGCAACATGTGTCCGAGGACACCTCTGGCCCCATGCCAAAATAAAGGATGGATCACGCACTGGCAAAGAGATGTTCGTGTATGCGCGTGAGCTGTATGTTGGCCTCTGCAGAGTTGGTGACCATGAGGACGTTGATAATCTCGGAGCTGATGAGCTCGGAGAGGGCATGTCGTAGGATGTTTTGGACCTGGATTGGGGAGGCACCGTCGGGGGGTAATGCGTCATAGGATGCAGCGCCAGTGATATCGGCTAGCGCTGCCAAGTAGATGTCTGAAAGCGAGGCAGGTGGTGTACGGACGACGTCGGCTGCCCAGCGATTCAGGACCCGCTCAAGTTGGGACGCTGCGTTCTGTTCAATATTATGAAATTATTAATTATCCTGCAACATGCACGACGAAAAGACGCGCCTTGATCGAGAAATCGTCGACCGAGGAGCCACCTTGTTTGGAGTGTGTCTGTGACGACGGGTCATTGGCAGTGCCTTCAAGGAGTGCGATACGCGCGCGGAGGAGGGCGACTTGTTTCTCTTGTTCCTCTAGCTGGCGGCGCTGTTCTTCGACTTTTTCGTGGGCGATGCGCTGGCGTGGACATGGTTACACGACGTGGTGAGCGATGGGGGCTACTCACGAAGTTGGTAAGGGCGTAGCGGTACTGCTCGCCGCTGACGACGTCCATCTGTTGTGGGTAAGCCATTGGAGACGAGGCATGTTTGGCGCGTGTGGTGAGGGTTTGTACATAGCCGACGATATTTTCCTGGGTCACCGCTTTTGCACTGCCTTTGTTCTTCAACAGGACCGGTGACCAGCTGGTGGAATCACAACCGCCTCATCACGTCCCTCCATGGATTTGTCGTTTGGAAATGGTATAGTCCGCGCGTGAGCGCTACTTCGATAAGTTTTGGACAACCTCTCTGGTGGGATCTTTGATCGTACACCTCTAATTACTGAAGTTCTGAACAGGGAGGCATGAAAAATTCACGCAACATGCCTGGCGTCCAGTCGACTCGCCACGTTGCATGCCGGACAAAATGTAGAGCCATCACCATCGCCGGCGTCCCAACTTTGCTTCACAGTCGAACCATCCATCCTCCGGGTACCCGCTCATTCCGCTACACCGCATGTTTCGTGGCTTCCAACTCTCCAATTTCACACAGGAGCAGGGTTTCCTGAGACCCCGGTCTGTGCATGGTGTCGTTCCTGTCACAAGTACGAATGCGAACTGGTCCGAGTCGGTGAACGTGCTCCTGCATCGTGGTGAAAAGGAAAACCGTCGCTCGGACACGCACGCCCGTGCTGGTGCCTTTTTAGATGACGAGTGGCTGCTCCTTGTGATCATGTATCATATCCCCACCCTCATCACCTCTAGAATGGAAAAAGTTGTGCACCGACTTTGCGAGCGTGTTCCATGCGCCTTAGTCGAAGATTGGGCTGGTCTCCTATCGTGTACTATCGCCACGATGAAAAGACATGGATCATGTCGGGGGGCTGTTCTCGTTCGGAGAACAGAGCGGTCACGAAAACGTCGAGCTCTGAGCCCAAGCACACGCACCAGGAAGGAAGGCAACTTTGACAGTCCATCACCTTGATATTCGTGTGTACTGCATATATGCATGCTTTCATCTACAATCGTCGATCAAACGTTGGACGTCGACCAGCCCTCAGCAGCCTCGACCCTAGAAAACCCAACGCATTCGAAAAGAAAGCGCGGGCCAGTACGACATCTATCATGAGCCTGTCAATTGGCGTGGGTCACTCCTTGCCGAGAGTACGGACCCCCCTCTTCACGCGTGGGCATTGGTGATCACTCATCCTATATGAGAGAACCAGATACACCGTGTTCATTAGGGCCGCCGTGCCGCCCGCCACCAACGCGTTGATCCCAGTACTGAATATGCAGTCCTGGATCTGTTTCGTCACGTTCGTGAGTGAGCTGGCAGACGCCCAAGCCTTGGAGGACGACTACCGAGTCCTTCTACTGCCATTGCGATGGTGACTCAGTACTCAGTACTCAGCTGCGTACACCTCCGTTTACGGTCGGTCCAATGCTCGGTACGTATGATGGCCCGCAAGTTCGGGAGGACTCATCTGATTTGGGGTCCGATGTGATGAAGTGTGGATGGTGTTGGCAACCTTCCGTACTCGGGAAGCACATTGACTAGTGACGAGTTATTAGCGAGCCATGTAACGACACTATTCTGTAAAATATATTTTAGGTATGCCTCAGACGTGACCGAGCAAATCGATCCATCCGTGTACAAGACGAGGGATACGATAATACCATGACAGTAAAAAACAGAGACTCGACGCCGCGTACTGTGAGGGTGGAAGTAAGAGGACGTCGGGAACTGACGACCCTTTCGGCCTCTGTGCGGGTACGCTAGAACTGCTTCCCCAGCAAGCGATGCACTCTTCCTCTTCGAGCTGGAGGCGTCTTTCGAGCTCTGTTTCTTCCACTTCTCGGGCTGAGCATTCCAAGCTGCTATTCTTGTGGCCCTTTCTGCTTGTCAACCTGCAATCAAGCGTTCGACCACTTGGTCGTCGTTTTCGCCATAGCCCAGGCATAAGCCTTCACGGATAATGGCAAACTCTTCGCCTTGGTAGTTTGGGAGTCCGCCATGGGTAATTAGACTTGAAGGATGGAGGGCTGGAGAGGATACGAGAAATATTGGATGAAGTGAGTAAAGACAGTGTGGGTCGAAAAGCTGGGGAACGCAGTCGAGGCGAGATGGCCACGAGCGGAGGAGGGGCGCAGAGGAAAGAAAGTATGCGCCACTCTGGGCTGCGCTCTGACAAAGACCTGATTACCAGACGCTTCACTTGAGACGCAAGCGAAGCAGGGGTCCAAGAACGCATATAGTGCATTTATTCAGCATCTCGGAGGAAATGTGATAGTGAAGTGGGAGGTAGACAAGACCTTGTGAACGCAGTGGTCAGAATGATCTCATCCTTGCTATTGGGGTGCCACCGGTATAACAATAGCTATATGCTGTTTCTAGGCTCGGAGGGGCCAGTTAGGTTCTGCATCGGCAATCAAGGCGGTAATTCAGCAGAAATACAACTCCCCCGCTGGAGACCAAGCGCAAGGGACGAGCCTCGCAGGTGCTCGATGTCTATGAGGAGAGGAAGATGCTAATCCTGGAACCATATTTGAACGTGTACCGAAACTCTTCTAGCTCCAATTCAGACTCACCTTTAGTCACCTCCTGGGTCAGCTTCATCGAGTCCTGCCGCATCCCTCCTCAATTCTTCGGACTCATCTGGTACGAGGTCCATCAGCTCGTCTTCCTCAGTCTCGTCATGCCCTACTACATCCTCGACCTCTTCTCCCATTTCTGAGTCATAGCCCCCGCCTCCCGCCCCCTCGCCTTCGCCCGCATCCTGATTTTCTTCTGTCCGTACACTCATGTTAACATCTTCGGTCGCATGTGATACCGATGGGACGGCTGGTCGAGGCAGAGTAGTAAACGGGGGTGGCAAGGCTGCCTTTCCCTTCCCTTTTGGCTGAGGAACGGGCGAGATGCTTTCAATCTCCTTCCCTTTTCCCTTGCTCAAACTGCTATTGCGATCAACGCCACTCTTTCGGTTCTTGTCCCCTTTCGTGTTGTCCCTGTAGACTATTGGGAGATTGAGAAACGCCAAGTGGCAAGAAATAAGCACAAGTTACTTTGAAGTTCGTTTTGCAGCGGATCGACCAAGTCCCCGAGCTCGAGCATCTCCAGTGCTTTGAGCACATCAGAAGCAGCGATACTCTTGTGTTGCTTCGAGAGAGCCACGTCATGCGCGCTAGTGCGGCAGTGGTCAATATTACGCATTTCGAAAAAGCTTCGAACCTCACGTTGCGGCTGACAGAATTCCAGGATCCATGAGTTTCTTGGCAGAATATCACGGAAAGGTGACTCACCTAGATAGTTGATGAAAACCGTGGACCCTTTGACGAGAGACAGCACCGTCTCCTTTTGCAATTTGGCGTGTTCCGGTAACTGAGAGATGCCATCAGCCCCATCAAGAAATGGGCCCAGGAACTCGAGTACTCACCGCTGACTTTGCGATCTTGGTGACGAGGCTCCTCGGTAACTCAAAGTTCTCAATGCCTTCCGAAACAAGATCTTGTTGGGCTTGTGCGGATATCGTGCCACCACCTGCATCCTTGCGTGGCATTATGTCGCGTCTTGGTCAAACACAGTACTCAGTGGGGGAACTTTGCGAGAATGAACGTTAGAACTTAGAAGGAAGACTCAGAGTAGTGACGCGGTCACGTGATGGCTTTAGCGAATAACTAGGTACCGGTAGAGCCCGATAGCAACACCAAACTGGATCAGGGTAGAGTCTATATCAGATCAAATCGTAACCATCTGTGATTGATTTTGCACCATCTTCTCCTTCTACAATCCAGAGAGTCAACACCGGGTTAGAAACAATGGCTCGTCAATTCTTTGTTGGAGGTAATTTCAAGATGAACCCCGGCTCAGTGGAGCAGAAGAAGAACATCATCGATATCCTCAACCAAGCTGATCTAGATCCCTCGACCGGTACGTGTCCGGCCACCTAGAAACTATCTCACAGCACTCAAGAACCGGGGACATTATTAGAGGTTGTCATTGCACCCCCTGCATTATATCTTATCCCCCTCAAGGGCCTCGTCCGCAAAGGGATTCAGCTTGCTGCTCAGAACTGTTACTTCAAGACATCGGGCGCTTTCACGGGCGAGATCAGGTAAAGCGGATGTTATCCATGTTTCTCTTGAGTATTTACCGATGACTTCCCTCAGCCCGACCCAGCTCGTCGACGCCGGGATTCCGTATGTCATCCTTGGTACGTTCTTACCTCCTGTGGTCCCACGATATGCAAAGACATATTCGATACTATCAGGGCACTCGGAGCGCCGTACACTGTTCCATGAAACCTCCGAATTCGTCGGGAACAAGACAAAAGCAGCTCTAGATGCCTCCCTCAAAGTCATCCTATGCGTCGGAGAAACCCTCGCAGAAAGAGAAGCCGGGAAGACGACAGAGGTAGTTAATGCACAGCTCCAAGCTGTCGTCGATATCCTCAAGGATACGGCTTATTGGAGGTATGTCCTCCCCAACGTTCCTGGTTCGACAGGAACCCAAGTCCCACTTTGCAGCAACATCGTGATTGCGTACGAGCCGGTATGGGCGATCGGCACGGGCAAGGTTGCCACTGCAGTCCAGGCACAAGACGCCCATGCAGAGATCCGTCAATTTTTGAAGATGCGGGTGTCTGAGAGCGTCGCGGAAACGACGAGGGTCATCTATGGAGGCTCTGTCACTGCCGCAAATTGCAAGGAACTTGGTGCGTATCCCTACTCTTGCAGTTCTGGTGTCTAATGAATCGTGGGTATTTGGATAGGAACGCAACCCGACGTGGATGGGTTCCTAGTCGGTGGTGCATCGTTGAAGCCCGAGTTTGTGAACATTATCAATGCGATGAAGCAGTGATGGAAATACTAGACAGTGTGTGTAAGAGTGAAGGATACATAGATACTAGTAAGTTCATATGAATGCAAGTCAAGCCGGGCCGACTCAGACACGCCGGGAAGTGTCCAAATAAAGAAGTCGCCGTCCGAATCCGGTGCTGGGTGCGTCGCGTCCAAGCACGCACACGACATCCACGCACACACCCCTCTCAAAACGGTGTAATGAACATTTACTGACTTGCCTTCATTCCTATAAAATGTTGAGGTCGCTTCTAGCACCTCTTCGCAACCTTCAGGATCACGGACACGAGACCGGTACCTCGAACGATGCTCAGTCCGGCGCACTAGCCGTGACCACTGATGGAAGCGCTCTCGCGACCCAGATTAAATCTCTAGTGGAGGTATTAAAGTTGGCGGAAGATACCAACTTGAGGATCACGGTAAGGACTCATTCTACACAGTCGAGCTGCCGTTGGATTCACAGACAATGTTTGGCAGATTTTGCAGTCCCTACAGTCCCTCACCGGAGAGCACTCCTGGACGTTGGATGCGTTCCGCGAGGCGGACGGGTTTCTTGTTTTGATGCATGTCTTGTCGACACTACCAGCCATGCCATCTGCATTGTCTACCCCCCAGTCAACTCAACAAGTACTCGATTGTATGCAGCTTTCGTTCATGCTCGCCTCCAAAGCCTTGAGTCACCATCCCGTCAATTTGGCTTTCTTCGAGGTTAGTCATCAAGCTTGCCTTGTATCTCCCTGTCCATATTCTTACAGCATAAGCCCAGGAGTACGTGGGCTACACGGCTTTGTCTGATGCTTGCGATGCGCTCATCAAACACCCCGTCACCTTCGAGAAGACCCTCGGGTGTTTTCTTTCTCTCTCTTTCCATGAATTCGCAGTGGTAGACCTGTTCGTAACGTTGCAAGCATCGTGTCATGACCTGCACGAACTAGACATCCATTTCTTGGATTTTGCGCCATCGCTATCACTTGGTACCATTCATCTGCCTCATGTCTTCAAGATTGTCTGGGAGCTTGTACTTGCGACGAACACATCCCTCCGACTCATAGTGTACAAGATCTTGGAACACCTTACGCACTCATCCCATCGCAACCTCGCTGTCTTGAGCATGCTGGGCATATTGACGCCCATGTTCTCTAGTTTTATTTCTTTGTCTACAGTAGACCGACATGCTGAGGAACGTCGGTTGCAGTGCAAGATTATCAAGCGGTTATTCGAGATGGGCGCATCCACTCAGGACGCACAACGATTACTCCAATGCGCGGTGAAGGAAGACAAATCGTTGGATACCGAGATGATCGACCTCATTCGCGCTGGCCTGAGGTCAAAATGGCCACCTCACATTTCCTTCCAGGATATGTCGGCTGTGACCATGCCGCTTGGTGGCTGGACTACACTTCCAACATCTGGTTTGACGTTCATGGTAAGTGTCAGGCGATTTTCTTTCTCGGCCCTGTAGGCTACTACTTTCATAGCTCTGGGCGTGGTTCGAGCGAATGCCCTCCGCGGCACACAAGATATTCAGCATCTCTTTCGGCTCGCGCTATGCCATTGAATTGAGCATAGGCAGCAACGGCGTCCTTGCACTACGAACTAGTTCTCACCAGAAATTTGCAAATTTATCCAAGGCACGAATAGAGACCTCCCGTTGGACTCATATCACTCTCGTTTACTACCCACATCGAGCATCTCAATCTGCCATTCGTACGTTCAGATGTGTCCTGGACTGTCCCCGATTTAATATCTTTCCAGGCGTGTTTGTAGATGGTGTTCTTAGTGAAACATTCGACTGGACCTATCCTAGTGTCCACGGGAACTGTGTTGGAGAGTTTGCTTTGGGTGACAAAAGACCAGATACTTCTAGTTGGTGCATTGTATCAGCATACCTTCTTTCTACGCCGCTAGGTAACCTTCCTTATGTTCGTATCTACTTGTCGCTAATCAGGATTAGATGATGAACTCCCTAGATTTATCCATCACCTGGGTCCCAAATATCAAGGGAACTTCCAGGATAGGGCGCTTGTGCGGTTCCTCACATACGAGGCGTCCACCTCATTGAATATGCACATGGTTGGCTCTGGATCGGTGTCTGGAGAAACATCACTCAAGAAAGCCATCAGAGATGGTGTTCTGATCAACGAGGCTTCGATTTTATGCAAGATCGTCACCAAGGATATCGCTGGCTTCCAACCATTGGATGTTCACCCTCTTCACAAAAAACAAGATACAAGAAGCATTGCGATCTCTGGACTGTTGGTTGCTATTCCATGTCGACCATTGGATCTTGCGTTTTGGAGTATAGGCGGTGCTCAGCTAGTGCTTTGTTTGGTGTCTCTTGCGGAGGTGAGCGCTATTGTGCGATGCTTGTTTCATGTCCGCTTAATTGGCGTAAGACCTCTCATGAGATGTCCCGGACAATCGCTATTCTGTGTGATAGTCTTCGTGACTGTTGGCAAAATTCGGAGGATATGGAACGAGTCTGTGAGAACTACGTTCTACGTTCTTGGTTGTTACTGATGGTTACAGCCGGTTACGATGCTCTTGCAAGTATTCTTTACCAGAAAAGTAGCCTTATCAATGTGACGACCTTTGAGATCTTGTTCGAGTTCTTCGGGCTCAGTTTTCGGTCTCCAGAGTAAGAGGGGCTTTGTGTTAACGTCTCTGCATGGCTGATCGCTGACTACTCAAGCGTCTCCACTGTCACGAATACGGTTGCCTATGTTGCCATTGCTCTCGATTTTGAACTTTGGTCAATGACAACCCCCGATGTTCAACGAGCACATCTCGAGCACATCACGTTTCTCTTGCGCGCTAGTCGTTACCGAAAATTCAATGCCAAGGTTTGCCTATCCAAACTCAACCTCGTGCGGAGATTGCTGTTTGCTATACAATCGTCATGGTACTCTCCGGAGATGGTCTTTCATCTCGTCAATGCACTGGGTGTTGTCATGCAGGCTCAATGCTCTGCGAATGATGTTATCAAACCTGTCGCGTCGTATATAGCAGCGAATGCTACCTCCTGTATGTGCAGTGGTGTGGTTGGTGGGCGATCGTTTTGATAACTTTGCAGATCCTCTTTCACTGCCCTCGCCGTGGTCTTCCTTTTCCGGTGGCAACGAGAAAGTACGGCTAGTCTTAGACACCGTCATATCATTTCTCCGAATCCCGACCATGTACATGAAGTTCGCGGAAGCTCTACCTGTTGCACGCATCGCATTGCTGTGGCTGGGTTCTGAACCGTCTCCCGCTCACGTTTGTCAAGTCCTTGCGGTCATTGGTATCAGTTTTAGTACCTCCGCATCTTTTGGAAAGAAGTTCGAGCTTGCGAGTGGTTGGCTTACGTTGAAGAAGGTGTTGCCACCTATTTGGAATGATGCCATTCACGAAGCTGCTCTCGATTTACTGCTGCAGCCAGCGCGAGATGGTGGGAGCGCCTCAAGAGCTATCAAGTGCCCCCAGATGCTTGCTGTCATGCTGCTTGCCTTTCGTCAAGGATTGTTGGCATATTCGGATACCCAAATCCAAGGTTAGACCCTTTTCCCTCCAAGGCACGGGTTGTTGACATCGTTTTAACTCAGGACCGTCGAGACCCGTCGTTGAACGAATTCTTGGCGACCTGATCAATCTTCACAGTTCACACTCGTCGTTTCGTCAATTATTTAAATCTCAGACCTCGGCCGAAATACTCATCGAGTGTCTCTCCTCTTCACCTGGGAACAATGATCCGAGGGTATCCACACGACTGACACAGCTTGGGTTACTGGTAGCGATGGGGAATCACGTGCCACCCCCCCAGAAGCAGCAGGTAAACGATAGCGAGATGTTCGGCTCGAGCCATGTCTAACGTAGTCGGCAATCCAGATATTAGAGATTACCAAGCCTGGATCTCGGCCAGCAAGCCATGTTGTCACGCCTTCGTCTAGCAGGCTTTCATCTGTTCAAGAGGAAGCACTGCAAAAGAGCACTGCTCGTTTGGAGGAATGGAGGAATACGATCGTCAACTCTGAGCGGGAGCGATTTCGGAAAACGTTTATCGACATGTAAGCAACGGTTTAGCTATTGCATTGAGTGACTAACCATGGATCACAGGCGCGAACGCCGCCGGCGTATCGCGGTAATTAGCGAAGGTATTCTGGGAGGATGTTCGGAACGCGATGTTTGGTGTCATCTCGGACCTAAGCGGACTTGGAGACTAGATGAGACAGAAGGCCCACATCGGACGCGGTGAGCTGTGCCCCTCAGTTTCTCGTGGTGCTTCCTCAACAGTGCTCAGGAACAAGTTGGAACCATTCACCGACTCGCCTGGTCTGGCGCACCACACAGAGACCAACTTGAACAGTACGAAGAATGATGAGAGAGATCCTGACGTATCGTCTACCTTACAAGTGGGTAGTTTGATCAAGGAGGACGCGGAACGGTCCTCGGACGACAATGGTGCTGCACTCGAAGACGAAATCGCGGAAGACAAACATCGTAGGGTCAGGCATGAATTAGAACCAGGGGACGTCATTGAGGCTGTTAGCACCATATGTCGCGTATCAGGGGTGGATTCCTACCGTACGGATATCCTTTCTTTCACGGGTGTACTTCTGACTTTTTGCTTCGCAGCTGGGTTGCTCATTTTTGGTCGCACTCACCTCTATATGTTGGATGGACTGATTGAAAACGATGTAGGCGAGTTGATCGACGCCGTAGATGCGCCCAAAGGGATGTTTTTCGTTGCTGGGAGTACGCCGCATTTGCGAAGCCCTCAGAGGGCACAGCGGTGGTGAGCTGGGATTTGCAGGATCGCTGCGCGCGCACGCCTCATACTCACGGGAACATAGGTCACTTGAACAGATCGCAGGGTTTTCGAACAAGTCATTCTTGTTTAGAGATGTCGCGTGAGTGTGTAATTCTTGTGGTTTCGTTGGATGTCGACTTAACGGGGTTAGTCTGGAAATTTTCTTCAAGGACAGTCGAACGTTGCTGGCCGTCTTTCTGGACGGTGCCCGTCGTCATAACGTTTCACAGAGACTACAAACCATCATAATGCGACATTCGACCCAAGAGCACGTATCGATACTCGGGCTAGTATTAAGGGAGATGAGCATAGCAATGCCAAAAGGAAAGGGTAGAGCGTCGCTGATTGCCGACGACAAGGCAATGGCGACTGCCCAGCGCCAGTGGCAGAACAGAAAGATCAGTAACGTAGGTGGACCCAGGTCGTCCTACACAGTTCATCTCTGACTTGATGGCTTTAGTACACCTATCTGAGTATCTTGAACCAGCTCTCGGGACGTACGCCGAGCGATGCGACGCAATATCCAGTCTTCCGTGCGTTTTCGTCTTGATATGCATTAGCATTTGTCTGACCACGAGACAGCCTGGATTTTGAAGGATTACACCTCGGATACTTTGGATTTATCATCGCCTGATTCGTTCCGGGAGTGAGTTACTTCTCGTACCCCTCGATCTTCTACCGATAACATGCTTTGGTTTGCGCAGTCTGTCAAAGCCAATGGGGGCTCTGACACCGGAGCGATGTGGGATCGCTCGGAGTCGTTATGAAAACTTGGAAAGCGTCGGAGAGAAACCGTTTCACTACGGTACTCATTTCAGCTCGTACGGCTCGCTCGATTTTCACCATGGTCCTACTCTGACGAGTAATGCGTGCTCGACGACAGGTCGATGATCGTTTGCCACTATTTGATTCGGATGGCTCCGTTTACAAGCATGTTCAAAACTTTGCAGGTATGTTAGGTCTGAGTTGACATTAAACCCGTTGAACTCGTCCCTTCTCGTAGGGCGGGGACTGGGATCTTCCAGATAGATTGTTCATGTGAGCTGGATTGACCCACCTTGTATGCGCTCCTGATCACCCGTGCGCAGTGACATCGGAAGGTCGTATTTGTCTGCCTCGCAAGACATGAGAGGAGACGTTCGAGAGCTCATCCCCGAGTTTTTTACGTGTCCAGAGTAGGCTCAGCCCAAGCAAGGTACTATTACCTGTCTCACGCACCGACTAGATTCCTCGAGAACCTGTCCAATATTGATTTTGGTTGCTCGACAAGTGGTGAAAAGATCCATAACGTCAAGTTACCCCCGTGGGCCAAGGGGGATCCTCTCTTCTTTGTACACATGCATCGTCAAGTGAGTATCCGTTCATGCACTGTTACTCGTTCGCTCATAGTTGTCGTTTTGAAGGCGTTGGAGAGTCGCTACGTCAGCGAGAATCTCCCGGCATGGATCGATCTTATATGGGGATACAAGCAGCGTGACATTGACGCCTTGAACATGTTTCATCCGCTCAGCTACGAGGGGGCAATAGGTGAGCTATCCACAACCCTTCAGCGACAGCCATTCCTCACAACTTACTCCAGACCTGGATAAGATCACTGACCCTCTCGAACGAGAAGCGACGGTCGGGATTATCCACAACTGTGATTGTGTCGACTTGGCCGTTTTTCCGTGTGAGCTCACGTCATGAATAGTTGGACAGACGCCGCGAAAGCTTTTTTCTGTGCCTCATCCACCACGGAATTTACAAGGTATCCTCAGCCTCCCGGTGCGAGCCTCCCGAGGAGTACCAGAGGATGCTTTGGCGTTGACCAGGGACCCTCGACCACTGAAAGGTAAGACGAAGCATTGGGTTCGTCGTACTGCCATGTACTTACAACTTTATAGTGGAACTCAGTGGGCCTGTAGCATGTGTAGTCAAGGATGGCAGCGGTAAAGTGATCCCAATGCCCGAAGGTTTGCTCTCTCCCCCATCACGATTCGATGAGCAAATACAATGGGGAAAAGATGGCAACCTTCGAACGCTTCATCACGGCACGGTCAATGTTGCTCAATCCGTCGTTTGGTAGATGACTGACACTATTCCGTTCCAGGTCATACAAACAATTGAAGCTACTTCACCTAGCTGCGCTGCATTTGCGGATCAGGACACCCTCGTGACTGGATCAGACGATTCCTTGGTGCGCATTTGGCGCATGTCCCACACTTCTCCGTCAACATCGCCATTTGTGGGTTCCACTACGATCAAGACCCGCAAGGGACAAGACCCATCCCTGACGCTCGTCCATCTCCTGCGCAAACATACTGCTCCTGTAATCTCTCTCTGCGTATCTAGGGCTTGGTCGATTGTGATCAGCGGCAGCCTGGATGGGAGTGCTATTGTTTGGGATCTCAACAGGGGACTATACGTCCGGTCTATCTGGCACGCTGACGGAGATAGTTCGGTTGAAGATGCAGCTGTGCATCTGGTCGCGATCAACGAATCTACGGTGCGTTTGGAAGTGAAGTCGTTCCACCGATCTCATGATCAACAGGGTTACATTGCCACGTGTTCTACCCACTCTTTATGGTTACACACTATCAATGCGCGGCCGATTGCGAGGTTAGATCTTACCTCGAACACGCCTCGCGGCCAGGTGCCTCGTGTGACATCCATTGCCTTTCACGAGCGGGATTACTCTCATCTGGGTATTCTTGCCATTGGACGTGCAGATGGTTCCATTGCACTCTACACCTGGAATGCGGAAGACACTCCCAAGGGTGCTAGGGCGCAATGGGGCTTCCTCAAAGTCCGAGATTTGGAAGCTGAGAAGAATACGTCCGCGTCCATCACGTCTCTCAACTCCATTGGGTGAGTTGTACGTTGCCCTTTCCTTCCCCTCTCGGCTAACATGCGCCGTTGCGCCCTTCAGAGAGACGCTCTGGGTCGGGGATTCTTCGGGAAAAGTGGCCCGGTGGTTTCTTCCTGACTAAAAGACATCATATTTGCATTAAGTTTTGGTGGGTGCTGTACTGTGAGTCTCTTTCGAACGATGTCGTTTAAGATGCTAAAGGACGTGTTTTTAGATGTTTTTTGAGACCATGTTCGTTTTTCGACCAACATGTATTACTAATCCAGCCAACGAAATGATGTACACGCTGAACCTACGAGGTCGTTGTGACACCAACATGGTAGGTTAGTGCGTCTTTAGACATGACATGTGACAGTGCAGTCACATCGAGGTGACAGGTAGCTCAAAGCGCTGCCTGGATCTCCTACTCTTCCCATGGTCGCCAAAGTAAGAGTACCCTACCAGTTTGCGGCAGTATTCAGAAAGGAGAACCGCGGTCATCACTCTATGAATTGGGACAGCGACTTGGGCACGACAGATCGTAGCATGGCCGGTCAATGATACTGCACTGCGGTCCCGTTCGCAATCCTCATATAGTGATACTTTCACGCACAGCCCTGCAATGCAGAGCCAGGTGAGGAGTGATTCAGTGGGAGGATTGAGAAGGTGCCTGTCGATATCTTCGAGAATCACTTTGTATACTGTCAGCGCTGTCTATAACAGTGCACGGATGTTACTACATCATTGATTGTGAAGACCCACTCTCAAGATACTCAAGCTCATGTGCCGTTCAATATCCAGGATATGTGAATGTGAGTTGGCTAAATGTAGACAGCGCTTCCCTCGCAACCGTGATCTTGCAGTGTTCCGCCGAGTTCCCATCCTATGTGGTAGCTCGCCACCTCGGATCTGCTCTCTATCTCTCACGAGCTGCCAGCGTATGTTCCTGGTCCTGAGATTGCCACGTTCACCCGAGTTTGGTGCCTGAGGTGTGGGGACAAGGTTTGTCAAGACGAAAATGAATATTGGTTCACCCCGACGAAAGACCCACGGCGATAACGATGTTAAAATTAGGTGCAGGTAAGGGAGGCCTGATCCGCCTCACCAGGGGAAGCGGGATGAGAAAAGCGTCTAGCCTGGCTCATCTTCGTGATCGTACATTTAACTTGACACCAGGACCTTGAATATATCTGGTCAGGGGTGGGATGAACGCAGCGATCCAATCAGGTACTAACCAGTGGATGACCCAAGCACCTGCACATACATAGGACCTAGCTCCAAAATGTGTTTGTTCTGCTTGTGACAGATACGAAGGTGTCCGAGTCAACACATTGTCAATTGAATTTTGCTTGCCAACCAAGGTGCCTCCTTGACACCCGATGGCGCAACGTTGAGATCTTCGCCGAGTCCTCGCTTACTTGGACTGATTTGAATCAGAATAAGGAGGTCACATGCATTATCAACCTGAACAACAGAATATCCGCTGTTAGCAACAAGGGCATGCATCAAAATATAAAAATTGTTTGAATAGCGGGCGGCAGGCTCAAGTTGACATGGCATACGTACTCACCCAGTGGCAGCGATGGAGGTCCCGACGGACTGGTTGAAGACAATCAAGATTAATGGCGGTGTATACCAACTATCCCCGCCGGCATTCCCATCCCGCAGTGGGTGTACGTGATGACTGTGCCACATCACAGGACTAGGCTGTCCAGCTGGCTGTGAGTATATGGTATGCGGATTCGCTCACAGTGACGGCACTTTCGATTCAAGACTGCCGCCGACGCTCTTGTCATTGAAGTTGGGTTCAAAGTGTTGCAACTTGCAAGTCACACTGTTACGGCGAGCAGTGCAACTCTGTTTGGCGTTGTTTGCGCTATTAGTTCTGCTATCCACGTTGAACTTTGAACTAGTAATGCATGTCGTTGTCGTGGGCGGAGCGGAAGGATCTGATCGGCTCGCTGCTACAAATTCGTGGTGACGACGACGAGGGTATTGCCCTCGACCGTGTTCTGCATGGTCAGAATACAATTGGAAAGACTTGTGAGTTCTCTCTTCTGACTTGCTACATTAAGCGATCGTTCTTCTCAATCAATTGCAGCAAAGACCATCAAGATCGACTCATTGCGATTCACCGATAAAGATCTCGTCATACTTGGCACCTTAGATCGCGGCCAGTTTGGTGTTGTCTGTCTGATCACTTGCGCTCGTGTCCTTCCCATTGAGTTCGAGCTCCAGATCGATGTGGTCAAGTGTGTTCATGATGGACGCGTTTATGTTCGCAAGTCTATCGAAAAGATATTTGCTCTCAGATTCCGTGAGGTATGCTGCACCATTCGATGGTTTTATTATAGCCGATTCAAGATTGTACAGCAATGTTCCCCGCAAATTGAACGTGACATTTTACTACTCGCCAGGGGCAGTAAAACTATGTGGGCACCTCATCTTTTGTGTTCGTTTCAGACGTCCACCCACCTCAACCTCGTCATGGAATACGCGGAGGGGGGAACGTTATGGGATGTCCTTGAATCCAGTCCTCATGATGGCAGAGTGTTGGAAGCTGATCTAGAATGGTGGGCTCCCCAAGCCATATGTGCAATTCATTGGTGTCACACTCAGGGATTTGCGCACCGGTAAGCCTCCGTCTGAATGGGGTGGATACTAATCGAGCCCGCCTCAACACAGAGACATCAAACCCCATAACTTTGTTTTGACTTCAAGTTTCCATCTACGTTTGATTGATTTTGGTTCTGCGGCACCCTTGTCTCCTCCGGAACTGGACGGAAGCCAGAATATTCCACAACGTCACTCATTGGTCCCTTGCGGCACGTGTGACTACATTTCTCCAGAAATTTTGCAAGCGCACGAGGATGCTCTACTTGCGCTCGAACTCTTTGACCAATCACCGGCAGCTGGCTCCGAACAGCTGGCTAGTACGTGTGGCTTGGAGACAGATTGGTGGAGCCTTGGAGTCATGCTTTACGAGCTAGCATATGGTGTAGCTCCATTCTTTGCTAACGATATAAGAACGACTTACCTTAGGATTATGAATCACGAGGTCTGCTCATTGCCATTCATTGTTGTTGCTACAATCTCATACAAGACTAGACGAGCTTGCGGTTCGACAAGTCTGCGCCAGTTTCGGTCGCCTACCGAGATCTGTTACAGCGGTAAGCTCGCTTTGTAGAAATCCCAGTGACATGTCTGATATCTCGAAGGTTGTTGACCCCCCGTGAACGAAGACTCGGCCGTCGCAATGTGCTGGAGATCACCGAGCATCCATTCTTCAAATCTATACACTGGGCAGGCGTCGGAACTGGTAATACAGAACGTTCCAGCGTCCATTTCCCGTTGCTAATGTTGGGTTCCTAGATGACGCCCCATCGGAGCTTCACGTGCCGCACTTCACACACCCAACGTCCGCTATCGATACATCCTATTGTGCTCCGCCCGAACCCCAAGATGAAAGTGTTTCACACCCATTCCATTTTTCTGCGCTGTTTAAGTCGTCCATAAGCATGTCTCCAGGCTGGTCCATTCTGCGTTCAACCCCTCCCGTTACATCTGAATCTGGATCTCCTAAAACTGAGGCTTCTTTCATCGGGTTTTCTTGGGGACCGCCGAAAGACGCATTTCTGTCATCGGTTGGAGGTACTAATGAGAAAACACCAGAGGTTCTGCAAACTCCTCGGCTTCTGCTTCCTGTTCAGTCTAGCCCCTATCCGCCACGTGGACGATGTGAGGTGCCGTCTGACCGGGACCACCTGGACGATTTTGCGACACCCATTCGCCCGTATAATGTGACTACGTATCAGACTCTCCCACGGACCAACACGATTGGTCGCACACCGAAGCGCCGCACGGTTTCCGATCGCGAGGCGATGAGGCAGCTTGTGGGCTGCATTGGCATGAGCGCGCGGAAAAAAGTGCTTGCCAGTGGCCGAAAACCTCAAATCATTGATTCCATCAACCAGAACCGAACGATCGCTGTCAAGAAAGAACTCAGATTTAGGCCGCCTATCATGAGCAACACCGACAGAACATCTAGCGACTTCCCACCTGCCATTGCCCTGTCGGAGTCCGAGGCGACAGAGTCGGGATCGGAGGGGCCCCCGAGCCCAAGCCCGCGTCCCGGATCAGCAATGTCGATGCTGAGTCGTAGAAGCACCACACCGACGACCATCGCTTCTCACTCTACCCGGTTTCTAAGTCTACCGTCATCATCTTCACCGCCTGGGGCGTTTCGGGTACAGGGATACCGGGATTCGGATGATGAGGTCTTTGCTCGGCTGGAAAACAGGCATACAGTATTGGTTTCACAGTTGTACGGTTTGCAGGCACAGATAGATTGCCTCAGAGAACTAATTGAACCATAAATGGGCGAGTACTTGTCGCAGTCTCCCTCGTGTTCTGATGGATGGATAGGTGTGTATCCGAAACAGGAACATGGCATTGTGAAGCTTCACCGCCGATCTCATGTAATCATACCCACACAAGTCAGTAAGAGCGTATGAGAGTTGTACCTCGGTGCTGACCACGGAGAAGCTTGTTGCAACCGACGCCCGGACTCTTGCAGAACATTGTGAGGTTGACGTTGCTCCATACCGAACAAGGATTTCGCTTGTGCATGTAATCTCTCCGTGGTATCGGGCCCCGTCTCCTGGGAAAGTACGGGTTCTTTTCTGCAACAATCCTAATGAAGCAATAACATCCGACATGTAACAGGTGCTAAATTTTCTGCTGCAGCGTCTGTCAGGTCCCCATCACTCTTCTTCTCTTCATCCTTTATCCTTCTTGGTTTTTTGGGTGCACAAATAGACTCTATCAAAGTATATCATACCGCAACTAATTTCGGCAAACAAGGACGAAGCCTCACGTTTGCTGGTCCGAAATCCTGGTGCAACAGCATTGTGAGCAATACGAACCGATGCTTCGCGGAGTGCCAGAGGTGTGTCCTGGCGTGTCGCATGAGATCGTATTTCATCCGATATCCGTCCTTCCCCGAACATGCTGCCGCCCGTCGGCTGTGAATTACATATTCACACCCTGTCATGATTTTCTGTTACAGCACTTCGATCGCTTGGGAGCAACCAAATGGCCGGGAGTATCTATTTAATCGCTCTGGGCTTCAAGCTTTCGTTCCACTAGCCCCCGTCACGACTTTCACGAACCCGGTATGACTGGACTCGTATACTGGCAAAGCCTTAAGCACTGTGTCCGTGTTCTTTACCGATACATCAAGTCCGACATCATCACGACTTTAATCCCTACGGTAAGCACCCTTGCTACGCTCGTACTCCCTTATCTAAACACCGGTCTAGACACTATTTGCTGCTGCTGCTGCTCCACTTTGCGAGATCAGGCATCTACCCGGTGTAATGTTTTGGATATGGTTGCATCTCTTACAGTTCAACGTCGCGAACCAGCTTGTCGACCCAGAAGAAGACGGAAAGAATAAGTCCTACCGTCCAATTCCTGCTGGCCTCATCAACGTCCGGGACGCTACCATCCTTCGTTGGCTCCTAACCCCGGCATGCTTGTGGCTTTCTGCGTCATATAGCACCTATCTGTTCACCATCAGCGTGGTACTAGCATCGTTGTTCATTTGGTACAATGAGCTGCACGGTCATGAATACTGGCTCTCCAAAAACGCTTTAACTGCGATGGGCTTATCATTGTTCGAACTAGGTGGAACACTCGTCGCTGGTGAGTTGACTCACTGCTCATTTAACCATCACTCAAATATTCACTGTTGGCCCACAGGATGTGACAGATCCACCATAGAGCCAGTGGCACTGATTGCCGTAGTCATGAGTATGGTGATATTTGCTACGACCCTGCACTGCCAGGACTTCAAAGATGCAGAAGGCGATCGGATGATAGGGAGAAAAACGTTGCCCATCTTGTTTCCCTCCCTAGCTCGAATCTCGGTTATGGTTGGGTTGCCCCTCTGGTCTGTTTGCTTGACGTGTTTATGGAAGATCGATGCGATGTGCAGCGTGGCATTTGTCGCATATGCTGCTTTGGTGGGCATGAGATTTGTGATGCTCCAAGGTGCCCAAGCGGACCGAAAGTCGTGTCAGCTCTATAGCGTAAGCCCTCCAGCTCAAATTGTTCTTACAGGGTTGCTGACGTGGTTCGCAGTTATGGTTCTCTCTTGCTCATCTATTGCCAGGATACTGGCGGTTCTTCCATGGCACTGGAACTTGTTGTTCTCCGTTCTAGCTCCCGGCGATAAGTTGTACCATTCTGCAGGGCACGCGTACCCTACCGATCATCTAAGCGAAACTTGACTTCCACGTGTTGTACTAGTAATGCACAGTCCGAGGACTTTGGGACAGCATATATCTTTTCTCCTGACTATTAACAACCAGTGATTAGGACCTATATTTGTAATTTTATGTACCGTCGCTAGTGCCAGAAAGCATCACGTTCATAAAGCGGGGTCAACATCCTAGCAGCTTGTTTTATCTTCGAAAGTGGTAATTATACCCTATGTTGAAACGTCATCGTCATCGCCACGTCAGGGCAAGCGATCACCAGACTAAACAGCCAACAAGTAAGCTGCCATCGATTCCTAGGTACAGTACGTTATAGCTCGTGCGATCAGCGGAAGCAAAGCATCAGGCTCGCCGATATGTGGGTGAAAACGCCTGATCTACATACAGATATCGGACCCCTTGGAAGCCCACCGTGGCCAATGGCGGGAAACACTGAGACAAGCAGGCAACAGAACTGGACCACGCTCTATACGGGCGACTACGAAGTGCAGGTACAAGGATCAGTATATATGTAACTGAACACGTGACTGTATGCCAATGGGGCTTACACCCCAGCCGTGTAGTACTGGGACGCAAAATCACGGAACCCGGAAAGGCGAGACTCGCAGCAGGTCATGACGTCGGAATTGGATATAACCGATCGAAACCCTCGAGTGAGTCCTGGCCACGAGGCTCTGCACGAGGCAGTCATGTCCAGTTCCCCGTCCCAACGACTGTCATGCATGCCTGTCATCGGACATTGTTTCAATTTACATCCGACGTTGTAGGATGATGATGAGTGATTCTTGTCCGTCTTTATGTCGTCTAGATCTGACAGTCTATCCAACGTTGACAGCATGACCTGATATCGATCATGAATAATGAACGTCCCAGATTATCGTGGCGTTTTCTGCTATCGACTAGCAGCAATCTGATGTTCAATCTGGAAGATGAATCGATAATATACAAGGGCGACCAAAGAGTCTTAAAACAGTTCTGAAACTGCCCCAGTATCTTCCCTATATCACCCGAGTTATTCGTGAGAGATACCTATACGGTGATCAAGCAACTATACTTAGGACCGCTAGGTTCACTGCCACGACAGGGGTTCGGTTTGGGTGATCCGATGTCAAGTCAAAACGGGGTACATGCATCATAATGGAAGTAGATGTGACCATCGGTCATCACGGATATCGGTCCCTGCTCTTCAAGAATTTGATTATTGATCATGACTTCATGGAGTGCCTTGCAATTAAACCCAAAAGGTTCGAGAGTTACCCCTGACGATTATTTCACTGCACCTCATCTCATCATGACGGGATAGTGAGGAACAAAATACCCGTTTCACATTCAAACGTTTATCGGCGAATGATTGGGGTTCACATGTTCGGTTGAGCATACGGCCGACACCGACATATGGGGTCCCCAGTATTGCCGTGACTAAATATTTGGTTCTTGTTCGTCGAGTATGCCAGTGAAGAATCGGACTATGGACCTGACGGTCGCCCCATGAGTCAGCTTTGTACGTTGTTGTGATCACTGAATGGGGGCTTCTCCCGATGACAGTGAAGGTCTTGAGCGCTGCGAAGTTGCCGAACTGTACGTATTCCGGTTCATGCGGAGTGGATTGTTTCCGATGAGCGGCTATAACCCTCAAGCTTGGACTATACTTATCTTCCTTCGCATGGTTCCTTAGGGCGTTTTCAGCGGTGTTTCGGCTAATAGCTCTGTGCGGGCAATCAACGGAGTGGTCATCAACATGACAACAGCAGCCGTGTCTATCCGAATGTCTGGTGTATAGGAATTGAGCTATGTGATCTTACATATCTATGAGTGCTTCGTTCAGGCGATCAGTCGGACTCACTTGGCAGTTATTCTGGGTTCGTATACACCGCCGATGTAACGTGTTCGCGAAAACATATCATCCGCCATTTGAGATAGTGGGCTAGGCCCGCTGGCCCTGACCATGAGCACTGAATAAAAGCGATATCCCAGATAGGTCAGCTTTCGTTCTAACGGGCTTGATATTGAAGCCTATCAACAAGCGAGTGGTCAACTGTACCGGATAACGCCAAGAGCCTAGAAACGGCAGGCCGCGGTGAGGCGACTCTACGAAACGAAGATCGAAACCTGGGGCGAATTGAGTCACTATCACGGAACACTAACGATAAAGTTCAGTTGGAGAGGAGGCCTACCGTTACATGTAGCAGCATGACGGGCAACACTACCAGTCAGCACCGCCGGCGCGCACCCCCAGATTTGTCGGAGTTTGAATCAGACTTAGCCTAGAGTCAGGACGCATTTTTGGACCATATTTTCCACCCCGGAATCGCACCTACGTAGCGTAGCGTTCGCTTACTATAGTTGTTTTTCTTCTCGCGCTGCGCGCGAACCAATTAGACTACTTCTTCTCGAAACCCCATCACTATGGATGGAGTCGATGGGCTGTCCTGCACCACAGTTTGGCGCATGCGCAGTGACCAAGGCTCAGTTGGAGAGCAGTGTGTCCTAAATGTGGTCGCAACGACAAATCATTGCAATTCGATTGGGTATCAGGTACTACAAAGTGCCTGAGTGCCAAGAGGTATGCAAAGCTGGCACCTGTGGAACACGATACCAACTACAACCCCATGGCCCACAACACCAGCGCAGCAGCAACGTTAACAAGTACTGGCATCCAAGGAATTGCCCTCTACCCTATTGACCCGTACATCGTCATCGTCATCGTCTTACTTGTCGTGGGGTGTTTCCGATGGGGCGCGTTTTTCCATGCTAAATTCAATAGCCGTCGACGTTCTGCCCGGGATGAAGAATCGATACAGTCCTTTCAGCGAGGAACTTCCG
Organism: Boletus insuetus; assembly: GCA_038093095.1. Lineage (NCBI taxonomy): Eukaryota > Fungi > Basidiomycota > Agaricomycetes > Boletales > Boletaceae > Boletus > Boletus insuetus. The sequence continues at coordinate 39,579 of JBBPRQ010000088.1, forward strand.
TTTTCAGTGTACCGCTTGCCATTGTCAATTCTTATCGCGTACTTGCGTTCCGGACGACGGTTGGCTTTCGCTCGTATGTGTTTAATCTGGCAGAGGTGTTTGCCACAGTGGCATATGTAGCCCTGCTATTCGTGTGGACTTTTATCACAAGTAACTTTGCTAGTCCCTTTGTTCGTTTAAGCGAGTGCTTATGTCGTTTTCCAGAGTCAGATCCTGACGGCGAGCCGCTGAACTGGTGCAGCCGTGCGGGCGTGCTGGCTGCTAGTCAATTTCCCTTTATCACGGTCCTGGGCACTAAAAACAATATCATATCCCGTAGGTCATCTAAACACATTGTCTTCGGAACCCCATCCTGATGATCCGACACCCCACTAGTGGTCACTCATATAAGCGCTGACAAGGTAATCCAGACTCCATCTTCATTCTGCATAGACTAACTTATCAACCTAGCTAAACGTCGTACATAGACTCGCAGCTCGAGCTTGCTTAATATTTACTGGAATCCATGTCCTTGGGGGAGGAAACAATTTCTCGTTGTAAGTGTTATCTCGTGGTCCCATGGATGTTATTTACGTCCACCCAAGCTACAAGCGTGCTTCAAATGAATCCGAACTATTTGGTATCATTGCCGCATCAACCTTTGTGGGCCTCGCAGTCGTCTCCTTCCGTCCTGTGAGGGAGAGGGCTTACGAGCTGTTCTTTTATTTTCACTTTGTCGCTGTCATGTAAGTGGGATTCTCGAGCACTTGAAATTAACACAAACAACTGATCTGTTTAGAGTAATCATGTTTGCCACCATCCTACACATCAATACCTACAGGAATGTCTCATCTTCTACACAGCCCAATCTACTTCCGGAATTTACTGACTTGTTTGTTCTAGTGCAACGCACTTTACATACTATATCTGGCCATCTTTTATCATCTGGGCCGCCGATCGTTTGATACGTACCAGCCGGTTGATATATTTCAACCTCGCGTACTTTAGTCCTAGCCAGAGACATGGTATGCTGGACGCGACCACCGAGCTGCTGTCCGATAGTCTCGTTCGGGTGAGATTTCGTCGACCCAATACTTTCCACTGGTCACCAGGACAGTTTGCCTACCTCATCATGCCGTCTGTATCGCGGCTTCCCTTCGAGGCACACCCATTCAGCATTGCAAGTGTTGATTCTGTTCTTTTCGCTCCAGATGCGAAAGTAGGGGGAGATTCCAATGGAAAAGAAATCGCCTTCTTTATCGGAGTTAAGAGCGGGTTTACAAGGCGCCTGAAGGATGTTGCAGCGCGGGGGGAGAGAGTAAAAGTATATATCGATGGACCCTACGGAGAGGTTGTGAATTTAGGTTGTTATGATACCTCGTTACTTATTGCAGGTACGATCTTGGTTCGGTCAAGGTTCTTCGCTGCTGACCATCATTACAGGAGGGAGAGGAATCACGTTTACGTTACCAGTCTTACTGAACATTATCGAGTACGTAGTTTGCTTGATGAATCAACTGCGTTACAAACTGAGAGGAAACAATTAGATCAGTGAGAAACGGATCAAGCCGCTGCCGCCGAGTTACACTTATCTGGTCGATTCGTGATCCTGGTGACCATTTTCGATCCTTTGGAATGGAAAATATAGGCTCACTGGCATTGTATAATCAGACTTCTTGAACTGGGTATCAGAATCCCTCACCAAAGCAGTCAGATTCGCGCCTCCTGAGCTAAAGGTGGACATTCAGGTTTTCTTGACAAAGAGCCGTCCTCGTGTATCGTCCACCGTTGTGGAGCGCCAACCCGACTTAGAAGCAATGCATGCAAATCCCTTTGAAGATCAAAACCCCTTTGTGCATCCGAACGATTCACCTGATAAGCCAGAAGAGGCTGTATTCATACCGCCTTGTCTGAAGGTCACCGACGGCCGACCAAACTTGGAGCACATAGTCAGCGAGGAAATAAACGCGGCTAGCGGCAAGGTGTCTGTCAGTGGTAAGCGTTCTGTTTGTCGTCTCCTTTGCGGCTGTTTATCATCTCTCTCTGCAGTTTGTGGGCCCAGTGCCATGGCAAAGGTTGTTCGCGAGGCACTACGACTTCCCTGGTCGAGTCCATCTAGCCCACTGAAGGGTGGACCTAGCGTGACGCTGCACGTAGAATGTTTTGGATATGCTTGACCGTACGGACTCGGGTTGGAGTGCCAAAGTACTTGATATGCTGTCAAATTTTCTCGACATTGTGCGCTCCTCTGTGAAACTAGCGTTAAGCGGGTCGTCTCTCTGTCGAATCGCAAGCATGACGTGCCAATAGTCCGTACCGCCGCGGGAGGTGCTGGTTGACGTCAAGATGGAGAGAGATGAAGTGGTGACCAGCAACGCTTGTTCACCGGGGGAACTGGTACCGGCCACCGATGGAGTTAAGCACTACGGGCCGCCTGAACAAGATGTACACGTCATAAACCGCGGTCATAAAGTATGCTTGTACATGCACACGACAACACACGATGTGCTTGGCTGGTGGAGTCCAACGTACGCTGCCCCGATGTGGCTAAGCACGTCCCGAGGTGTGGGGATTGTGAGGCCACCGCCGAGGAATGAGTGTTGGAAGCCGAGGACTTGATTGACTTCTCACATACTATGTAGGATGGTGTTGTCATGGCTTCACTACGCGAAATGAAGAAACTCAAAGAGTTGCGGAAACCACACTTCCTCCTAACAAGTGCTGTACACGTACTTTACTTATACAACAGTAGAAGGAGATATGAGCCGCCGTCGTAGTACCAGCTCACTAGTAAGCTCAGTGTATTGTCAGAATGGAATGTGTGCTCCAGAGAGTCGCGTCACCACGTGTGGGAATGCAGTGCAGGGTCCTGTCGTTCCAACGCTCGCTGCCGTTCGTGACAGCGACGAACTCATCACTACATAGATACCCCCAAAGATACCCATCTGCATCAAACCCTGCTGTTGACCGGCGTCATCCATGCCTGTGCCCTCTGAAACTTCCGCACGCACCCGGCTCTCAATCTCGCGTTCAACATCTACGCGCTCTTCGCTGAGCGTCGCAAAACCGCGGGCAATGTCCAACGCGAGCACCATTAGCGGATGCACGACCGTTAAGCCGTCGTCATCGCCCACGTCGACAACACTCACCACTTTTACGGTTTCTGCGATCGCGATGGGTAATGCTCGCTCGCCAAACGCAACGCCTGTCCCGCCGCCCGCCGCCTCGAAGCGAACGGGTGCGTCCTTGTCAAGCGCGGCGTCGCAGTCAAGCCACCGCCTTCCAGTCCCTGCGACGAAGCGGGCTGACCCTACATCGCCCTCGCCTGTCAAGGGTCGCCGCACCTCCTTGATCGGACCTCCAAGTGCGTTTCCGCGCTCTCTGTCCTCTGTGTCAACGAGTCAAAGACCGGGGGGCGTGCAGGCCACGCCTTCGCGTACGAGGGTTGTGTCGGAAGCCCCCACTCCTTCACGGAATGCGCCAACACACGTGCCCGGATCCAATTCTCAGTCCTACTCAAATTACCTCTCGACCGGTCCTTTTGCGCATTCTCCTCCCGTCGACCTTACTTCCTTGACTTCCGCTAGAAGAATGCACAAGTCACGCTCGATGGGAGGGGAGAATAATCCTTCCCGCGTCCGCGCGATGAGCACTGGCGTTGCCAGCGGCGCTCCTTTCAATGCTAAGCAGGCTACGACGCCCGCGCGGAATAACGCCTCAGGCACCCCTGCAAAGTCCTCGGCACAGACAACACCAGGCAAGTCTCCTGCGCACGGAACGCCAGGGAAATCCCCAGGACAATCCACTCCTGCCAAGTCACCGAAAATCGCCAAAACTCAGGAGAGGTCGCCTCAAGCGCAGTTGACACCTTCAAAGTCCCACCTACTTTCTGTGGAGAAGGGACATCGTAAAAGCTCCGTCGCTTCCGTCGTCGGTGGAGGTAGACAAGAGACCGTGGCTCTCTTATCTGAGTCGTTGCTAGCGCGGACCATGAGTGCGAACGGCCCTGCTGCGAGTGTCGCTAACGGATCCGGTCCGCTTAGCCAGGTAAATGGTGCTTCGACTTTGGTAAATGCGTATCCTTGGGACGATCGCGACGCGGATGATGTTACGCTTGAAATGATAACCGATGTTGGCGAGGACACCGGGGACGAAGAGGTAAGTTCGAGTTCAGTTCCCCTGCATTGACCCTATTCCTCGTGTCGTGTGACGTTGCAATCAGCTCCGTCTTTTCTCGTTTAACCCATGCTTTGTTTCACCGAAATCTAATATACACTATTTTGTATCCGTTCACTTATGACTTCCAAAATAGTTCGAAGGGACCTTGAACAATCTTCGGAGGATCCATCTCACGCGCCTCACATCCTACAAACGCCTTCTTGAGCGTGCACAAGCCAGCAGCGCAGCCCAGGCGTATGCGCTTCAAGCTGAATTATCTATCCTCAAGGGACAATCGAACAATCAATTCCAGGTACCTGTCGGTGGCGGCGAGATTTGCGTATGTGGAGGCCGAAAAGCAAAGGGATACTGGAGTGGGTACGCAGAACATCTGGATGAAGAAGAAGTAGTAGGATTGGCGAGCGCCTTGAGGGGTGATAGGAAAGGCGGGTTCGACGAGAAGGAAGTGAAAAGGGCGGTTAGAGGATTGAAGAGGGAGGCGAGGATGGAGCTGTGAGTACCCTCTTACATATCTTGCGTCTCTCACGGCGCATACATGCACGTTTCTGGGCTTTGGCCACGAGCCAAGGATCCCATGGATGTTTTGCCTTTATTCCTCTATCGTGTATCGCCGCGCTGACCGCTGAACTTGGTGTCCCCACAGAATTGGTTTAATCTTGGATTGTGAGTAGATCTCGTCCCAACAAATCCCCCAACATCCCATACTGACGAATTATTCTGCAGCCCTATTCCCGGGAGATATCCCCTTGCAGATTTTGCTCTTGCAGAAATATCTCAGGTCAACGTTTGACATTGTTGGTACGCTGGTGCCAGAGTTGGCGCTGCGAATCCTTAGGGAATTGAGTGTTAAGGAGGTTGTCAAGGTTGGCTTGGTGAGTGGTGATCTCAGACTTTGACAGTGACAGTGACCTCTGTCGGGCCGAACTGTTATGTTCTTTGGCGAAAGCTGACGCGAATGTCGTGCCTAGGTGTCGAAGAAATGGTTCGCAGCGACTAGACATCCTGCGTTATGGCGTTGGCACTGTTTACGGTTGACGGCAAACGATCCAGTGCCCGTCAGAATACCTGATACACCTGAAGGATGGTATGTACATTCACCTCTCATTCTCTCGGCACTCGCTGAGGGTATAATGTCCACCTGCCGATATCTCTAACTATATACATGTCGTATCAGGTTCCCACTATATCGCTCGTTGCACCATCGCGAGTCCAATTTCGCGAACGCCTTGCCGCAGAGCATCAGGTTTTTGAATGGGCATACCAACTTTTGCACGACATTGCTCTTGAGGGGTATGTGTCATTCTCGTCAAGAATGTAGTATCTGTTTCATTCCACGTGTCGTGTTTTCAGGCAAGCGACTCATTTCGGGATCCTATGATGAAACTATTCGCTTCTGGGACATAGAAACTGGCGAGATGAAGAAATGCCTGCAAGTGAAGAAACCTGTCAGTTGTGTGGATTTCTTGGCAGAGGAAGGTATGGTTTACGCTTTTAGGTCCCCCATGCCTTTACTCATCCTTGCACGCAGAGGTGTTTGTCGTTGGTTTTCATGACGTTGGGTAGGTTGTATGCCCTCTTATGACGAGCAGGCACTGAGAGCGTCATCAAAGACGCGTTCATTTGTTCTCCTCTATCACTTTCACCCCTCTACAACAGCTAGCCGGTCACCTGAATGGCATCCGTGCTGTTGCACTGTCTTCCCGTAACCTTGTCAGCGCTGGAGCAGATAAGGCCTTGGTTTGCTGGGATTGGCGGGCGGGAACAAAGATCGTGCGGTTCGGACAGCAAACGACCGTCAACATCGGTGTGCAAATTGTTGGATCTGCTGGTGCCGCGGATGAAGGAGAGAGAGTAGTCAGCGTGACTATCGATGGTATTGTTAGACTGTTCTCGATCAGTTGGGTTTTCTTTTGACATTCCTCACTAAATGCGGCTGATGTGTAAATCGTAGAGCAACGAGAGATGATCTCTCAGTTTAAACTGTCTGAGTTGGGAGGGAATGATCCTGTTCTGAATGCACGGTTGCTCAATGTTGGTGCAGCGCCGAACAATATGCTTCAATGGTTTGCAGCCAAAGGTACACAAATGACGGTGGGTACTCATCTGCATTCGTACCTTCTCCCTCTCAAATTGTCTTCCTAGTGCGCCACGAAATCCGTCATTCTCCACTTACAATGGAGCGAAGAGGAGGAGAAGCCTTCTCCAACTGAAGGCAGCATAACTTCACCTACCAGCAGTAGTGCGAGACTGTCCTCCCCGACACCACCATCCAATCTTGCACGCAGTACCACTGACCTGCGTCCTCGTACGCTTCCATCACTTTCGAGGTCGACATCATCACTCGCAACTCCCCAGCGTCGACAGTCGTCTCTGGGAATTTCCGGTAACCCTGCGAGTGCTCCGAAGGGCCGTCTTTCTCTTGCCACATCTGGTACACCTCTATCTTCGCTCCTCTCTCCCTCGCCCCGCTCGGGGACACCGTTGTCCCCGATGGGTAGCGGAGCTGTTGGCGCCGAGGGCTTTGCTATTAGGTATGGACGTGCAGCCATCTTGACAGCTCCGCCGAAACTCGTTGCGGTGGTGGGGACACCAGACGTAGTTGTTGGCGCTGTCGATCCAAGGAAGAGGAGAGTAGTCACTGCAACCAGGTTCAGTTCTAGAACTGGAGCTGACCGAAGGGTGAGTGGTGTATAACCTATTACTATCGATCGATTTTCTCATTTCTACGTAGGTATTGATGTCCACCCATGAGAACAAGGAAAACGTCAACCTCGAGTTCGAGCCTCACGAAAAAGATAATGCGCAGGGTGCCAATAATGATGACACAGTCACATTGGACCGCAATCGTCCGTTTTCAAGCCCAGAGCCGGGCGTGGACATTGATACAAATATCATACCTCTTTCTGGAGCATGGTCAGCGCTCGCTCACGTCAAGGGAGATTCCGTGAATACGGCGTCGATAAAGGGATTATTGGGTACTCTACCAAGCAAATTCACGGGTCTTGCGACACCTGAGAAGAACCCAATGTCGATGCAATTGAGCCACGAAGAAGTTGTCGTAGGCTGTGCGGATGGCACTATCTAGTGAGTGCATTATGGTAGTGTGTTGGAGTAAAACTGATTCACCTTGTGACGCAGCGTCATGGATTTCGTTGGCCATGATTATCAGAAGGAGAGATCCGCTCGATCGGACGAACTCGAAGAGGACGAGGAGACTGCTGACCCCACCACGGATGAGCTTGACACATAAACCGATGTCCCGTGAGTATGCCTCCCTTGCTTCATTGGAGAACGTAGGCGTTGGTCCCCAACTAAAGATCCATGCCTTCACATGAGCATGAGGTAGTGTATTCTGAAAACCAGCGCGAGGACTCTTTTGCATTTATCACGCATTCTCCCTTCCACTAGAGTACACGTATTATTGAAACTCGCATCCACTCGTTCACTACTCTACGTTCGTTCAGATTCCTAGTCGACTACCTTCGCATTTGGCATATTCCCGTATCGTGATGTTACTACACTTAGTGGATTATGTAAGCCAACGCGGTTCACTGCACTGAGACCACTGTCCATCATTATAACGGAGCATTCCCACTGCTACATCTTTCTTGGATACCACTGGGCAGACCGCGTCTTTTGGCAAGTATGTCCTCTGATAAGGAACCCGATTCCAACAACATCATGTCGGAAGGCGAAACTCAATTTGTGGCCCAGTCTGGCGATGAAGACGTGCTATGGCAAGTCGAGGAGATCACCGCAGAGCGTGGCAATAAATACAAGGTCAAATGGACTGGGATCGACCCGGACACGGGGAAGTCGTGGGCACAGTCTTGGGTCCCGAAACACGACTGCACCAACGACTTGGTACACGACTGGAAGGCAAAGAAGAGACTCCGGGCGGGACGGAAACGCGGTATGTGTCCTGTCTTGACGTCTGAACCGCCGAGTGCGGTTTTGAAATTCTCGCGGAACATCGAGTGCTGATTACGAACTTTTTCACGTGCGGGGGAATGTAGGGAGCAGGACGAGTACGGCGTCACGAACGTCTGGCGCGTCCAAGCGTGCGGGTTCTTCGACATCGGGGGCGAAGACGCGTCGTTCGACGTCCAACACAACGTCTTCGCGCTTGGACTCGCTCAAACAGAACGTTTCCCCACCACCCAAGCCGACGACTGCCAAGCGCAACCGGCAGCCGGAGACCCCTGCGACCACGTCGAGCGGTGCAGTGCAGGCCAATGAACAAAACGAGTTGTCCAGACCACGCAAGAAGCGGAGAACGATGATGGTGGAGGTACTCATACCGCCGATTTCTTCGGACGAGGGAGATGATCTGGTGGTGCCTAAACCCCACGCAAAAATCGCGCTACAGAACAAGGTGCCGTCGAAGAGCAATGGCGCTTCGTTGGATGGCCCGGATGGAGAGGATAGTTCACCTCCGAAAGCCAAGGCCAAGTCTGAGCGTCGCTCGGACGCGCGTTTGAAAGGCACCGCTGTCACGTCGAAAGCGTCTGACGTACGCGTGCCCCAGTCCAAGACCGAGACCAAGGTCGTTCCTCAACGCAAGGGCCGTGTCATCAAAACCGTCGTCCTATCGTGTGAATCGGAAGACGAGGACGAGGAACTTCGTCCTCCTAGATCCAAGACAAAGTCCATGGCAAAGCGCAACTCGCCCTCGAAACAGAATGACGATCTATCCGAAAAGCAGGTGCAGCCAACAGTTCACTCTGTTAAAGTCGGACCTCCCCGAGGTATAAAGCGCCGGGAGATGTCGAAAAAGTCCGGGCCATCCAGCAAGCCTGGATCTTCACGTACTAAACACCGGGAGGACGATCCTGCTGTTCCGGCAGAAGAACCTAGCCATGAGGTCTTATCTTTTGGCGATCCCCAGCTACTACGGCGGAATACTGGCGATAACCATATCTCACCTCCCCGGCATATCTCTATACCCCAGATCCTCCCGAGCGCATGTCTGCGCAGCCCTGATCTTTCACCTGGAGCCAAGGCACGTCTTGAGCTTTTTGATCGAATGATGACGGATCTACCGCAGTCCAACGCAGCTCCTTCTCCACCTCATGTCTCCGAGCATGTGCCAGATGATGATGCTTACTTCAATGACAATGACACTTACGACGCTTATGACGCCTTCGAACCCCCTCCTCCCCTTGGTTCACCCCCGTCAAAATCGGAGCCAAAACCTTCAAAACTGAGCACACCTAACGGGCTCATTGTTCCCGAGACTGAATCATCGGGAAATTCTCAAAGCCAATCACAGCCATTGCTCGAGCCTCCACGACCGCTGCCGCCTCGCGCACCACCAGCGCGCGACAAATCCCCGCGTAAACCACTTGATCTCCCTACTATCGCTGTCATCGCCGCCTCTGCTCCACCATCGTCTACTTCGCCTCATGATCTCCTTCCGCCCCAGAAGCTTCCGCCTCCTACGAATTATCCGTCAAAAAAGCCGACATTTAAGATTACCTCCAGTACATCCCTTTCGACAGCTAATGCACGCTCGCGTGTCGCTGATGAAGCACCTCCTAGCTCGATCGAGAGCTTCACGTCTCCGGGGCGTCCAGACAAAGGAAAACAGAGAGCGATTGAAGACGATCAACTCCAGATCAGTCTGTCCGAAGGGGAGGGGGATGACGAACACGAGAAAAGACGAGCGCAAAGGAAGATAACCGATTCACAATTGAAGAAGAGAGGGAAGGAGCTTTTCGATGCAGCTCAACGTGTACGAGAAGCGGAGTGGCACAAGAACAAGAAGGTAAAACGATCAAAGACTGTCGACGAGATTGTCATTGGGACGATTGCTTCTACGTCAAAGCGATCGCCTCTTCCATTCACTGACACTCTGGAAATGCGATTGGAGGACGTGGTGGATTTGAGTGGATGCGCGAATAGTATGACTTTGGATACGCCGGAGCACAGCGAGACGAAGCCGCTGAGCGAAGAAAAGAGAGAACGTTTGCGGATTGAGCTTCGCCAGGAAGAAGAAGAAAGTACGCAAGAGGCGATGGGCATTTACACACCGCCTCCCACGAAAGAATCCAAGGTCGTGAACGGCGTGGATGCGCAAATGCTACCCCCTGAGTCTTCCAAGGTGAATCACGCCCAGTGAAACCATTATTCAGCGTGATTGACATGTCATTTAGATTTCTCCGTTTGGCGGACAGATCGAGAACGTCAGTCACGTCGAACAGCCCTCAACTGACCTCAACCAGGCTAGTGTTATTGTCCAGGCGAGTCAAGAACAACGACACGAAGACGCGGACACCGAACCTTTGCAGACCAATCCACCATCTAGCTCCCCGTCTCGTCCAATCCCCGAGAATTTGGTATGTTAGGCACTACTCTGCTTGGATCCACATTCACGTCGCCATACTGGTTTAGACTGACTCGCCAAGGCGGAGGCTCGGTGAAGCCTTATCTTTACTCAATCTCAAGTCAGAAGAAATTCAGCGGCTCCAGCGCGAGTTGGCTGATGAGTGTAAAAACCTAGAAAATTTGAAGATGGAACTCGCTGAACTCCAACAATCCTCGGAACCCACTGGCCCTGTCCGCGCCGCTTGGGAGGCGGAGCGTGCTCAGTGGGCCCAAGAACGAGCCAAGTGGGAGAACGATTTCTCTATGTGGGAGGCACAGCGCAAGGCGATGTCGGAGGAAAAGACCTATCTCACGTCGCGCTTGGCTGAGTTATCTGACGCAGCAGTGCGAGCTGAAGAAGCCAGGGTCAAGTTGTCGGAATCGGAGGCCGAACGCGTCGCTTGGATCAAGGAGCGTGACGTTATGTTAAACGAGATGGCTCAACGATCGGAAGATCTGGCCGTAGTCACCAAAGTCCGCGGGGAGCATGACCAGGACCGGTTAAAGTGGGAAGCAGAAAGCACCTTGTTGGCCGAGGAAAAGGCTAGATTGTTACGTTCTGTCGAAGAACTCGAGACCTCCGTGGAGTCGACGAGAGCTGCCAGGGTTTCTGCTGAAAAGGATAGTGAGTTTTTCCGTGAACAATACGCGCAGGCATCCGGGTTCGTGGGTTCTGTTCGCGAAGAGAACGTGGAGCTTGAAAAGAGAGTGAAGATAGCTGAGGGGCAGGCGCAGGAGGGTGTCGCAGCGATAAAGGCACTCTTTGAGGTATGTATTTTTTCTCGGCTAGGTGGCTTGTATCAGTGTATACTCACCGCAATCTTCAAGGGCCGAGTCAAAGCTCTGCAAGCTGACGTAGACCGTTGGAAAGGGCTGACGGAGCTCCTGCAAGAAAAGGACAGACGCACCAATGACGAACTTCGCCTGCGGGCTGCACAAGTACCGGAGCTCAGAGAGCTTTGTGACCGTCTCCATGCAGAAAACAAATCTCTTGAGGCCGACGTTCGGAAACTTGGCCAGGCCCAACAACGGACTGTTTTTCAGAGAAACAGACTATTCTACCAGATCCTTTTGCTCAAGAAGGAGAGAGCGTCCCTGAGGTCCAAATTATCAAAGCTGATAAAGAAGGTCGACAACGGAACTAGTACCCAGGAAACGCCACTCTCCGTGCCCTCTCTACCAATTGTCGATGATCCCGAAGATATGGACCCAAATGATGTGGAGGCTCTACCAGATCCGATGCCTCAGTTGTCCAGCTCCACCTTTGACGAACCTGGCCTGTTTCCTTGCATGTGGCGTCCACAGTGGAGGGACCAATGCCAGCAGATCTTTGATGCCAAAGAGGTGCGCCTCGCTCGACGTTGTGAATTCGCGCAATGGGTCGCTTATGACGACCTATAGGATCTCGAGAGACATATGCAAGACCATTTTCGTGACTTGCTGGCCTAACAACCGCTTGCTTCTGTTTACTGTATGATTATTGTGTTTTGCTCTGGATGGGACTTCTAGATAATACACGGATTTATGCTTGCTAGGGTTACTCGTCCAGTTCAGCGTCTTTCCCCTAATGTCGCCGCCCCAACAGCCACGCACATGAAGCAAGGTGTAGTGTATGTTACAGTATTCGGAACAACATACCTGGGTGCGATCAAACCATCAGAATCCCGTTGCGCTTCGTATCCTCGGCCAGTAACTGCACGATAGTACTTGATAAATGTCCCTTGTTTAGCCAACTCCCGGACGCTGACTCAATCAAATCTGTTACGATTGCATCAACGAACTTGCGCCGACCCTGTGACAGCCGCACATTCTTCTGTCGTCATCATCCGAGACGAGATGAATACTCTCACTGGAACGATCTTGCACGGGTAGCAGCCGAGTAAATGTCGATTATGTCGCTATTTTTAGGCCCGAGGTGGATTCTGATAATACAGTGTATTATAGTCGAATGCGGCTTGCACTGCCATGGCGACTCTGGCGAGTGCGGCAAACGACCGGGTTTTCGACTGAATCTCAGCCAATGACCATTCATGCTGGAAGATAAAGACGGTAAGGCGGCGAGCTTTGATTCTGCCATTAAGAGTGTGTACGTTGCATGTCGAATGCGGGTTAGCCTCAGGGGGCGGTGTCGAACATAGTGCTTACTACGTGACTACTTTACCACGACAACAGCGTCAGGATTTCTTGACTCCTTGACAGAACCTGAATCTCGGTTCAATGTGACACAAATTTCGTATTCCGCTCCATCATGCACCGCCCTCGGTGAATAGAACAAAAACGGTGAACACCGCGACAGCTCACGTCGATCCTTGAACGCGCTCCAGGTAATTTTACTGTATGGCTACACCAATTACGGGACAACTGATACGTTCTGGCAGTCTCCCCGGTGCTTTACGATGTCCGGCTTCCTTGCCTGGTTTGCACTTCCGAGACCTTATTTCGTCCGGACAAAAGTCTGGGAGCGGTCTCTCTGTGCCCGAAATGTGTCTGTTTCCCGGTCTGGGTCCTATAGGTATAAACGAGGGTCCTCATATCCTTCAACAAACCACTTTCTCGGTTTAAGAGTTATAACCGGCAGATCAGGAACCAGAGAAGGACGATCACGGCCTGAATTGGAGACGTCTAGCGGTCTGGATGAGGATTGGAAAAGGCCCACGAGCAAATGGCCACAACTTGGACCAAAGACGTCGCCGGACAGTGGCCTTACTGTGAGTTTCGTGACCTATCTGCCAATTTGAATTTGCCAACTGACCTGTCTTGCAGGACAGCATTCAAACGCCCAGTATCTCTAACAGGCACTCGGAATATGCGGTGCAACATCAAGGCACGGGGAAAACTTCTCGAGCAGTGGATCGGCCCCAGGGTGTATCCACTTCCTCACGTTTCGCGTCGCATTCGGACCGGAACAAAGAAACACTTACTACGAGTATGAAACTCGGTTCTCCACGGCCTGAAAATTTGCTGATAACCATCCAAACGACAGATATCGCCAATGGACCCTGTACAGGAAAAAATTGGCCGCCCAAAAAACACGTGGGAAAAATCTCGAACATGTGTTTTGATGGCCTGAGTTCAAATCAGGTGTCGGGTTGTCGGAAAAAAAATTGTTGAGTGTCCCCAACTGTATAGTTCGACAGCTCACTGACTCTCTCTAACAGCCATGGCCAGCGGGTCGAGAACCGGAGAACGGCTGCTGGCAGGGGATGGCGGGAGCTCCACAAACAAGCGATCAAAACTTGAATCAAGAACGTCGCTGGATAGTACCGCCACTGTGGGTTTCATTGCCTACCTACCAACTTGCCAACTGACACATCCTGCAGGACAGCGAGCAACCGCCCAGCATTTCCAACACCCATTCCAAATGTGCGGTAGAGGAACAAGATACGGAAGAATCTTCTAGGCTGGTGGAACGGCCACAGGATGTGCCTTCTTCCTCACTCATCGTAACGCACACGGACGAGAAAGAAGAAATGGTCACGAGTATGAAACACGTTGCTCTACCTACTCTGCAAGATTGCTAATTACCAGGCAGGTATCCGAGCGACAGGTAGCGCTCTTAGCCCCCGACGGTCCCCGGCTATGGAGCTAAGCTCTACAGAGAGTCATGAAAACAGAGCTGCGACTTTACTACACGCCGGATGTGGAGTGGACCCTGCTCAGGCTGCAGAGCATGCCACATCTTCACCCCTCACAGAGCAGGACCCATGGAGTTCAAGTATCGAGTTATTGGGCCGCTTTGAACGGTTCGGCAATGTAGCTGACCTGCAACGTGCAATCACAGTTCTAGAGGAATTGAGGTCTACTCCGGCTTGGAATGACCGGAATTGCACGGGACTGGGCGCTCTCGGAGCGGCACTGATGTATCGGTTCAGCCGCCTTGGGAATCTGAATGATCTCGAGGACGCAATTTCGATGCTCAAGGATGCTGCTGACCTCGCCGCTCATGGTCAACACGACCAGCCCACATTCCTCCACAACCTCGGCAGCGCCTTCCTTACTCGTTTCGAGCGCCTCGGGGAGCAGAGCGATCTCGAGGATGGAATTTCGATGCTCAGGAGCGCTGTTGACCTCACCCCGGATGATGACCCTGACAAGCCAGGACGTCTTAGTAATCTCGGGAACTCCTTCAAAGCTCGTTTTGAGCGCCTCGGAGAGCCGGCGGATCTCGAGGACGCAATTTCGAGGCAGAGAGATGCTGTTGACCTCACCCCTGATGATCGCCCTGACAAATCTGTGTATCTGAACAACCTTGGAAGTTCCCTCTTCCTTCGTTTCGAGCGGCTTGGGGAGCTGAGCGATATCGAGGACGCAATTTCAAAGCAAAGAAATGCTGTTGAACTCACCCTTGACGGACACCCTCACAAACCCAAGTATCTCAACAACCTGGGCAATTCCTTGCAAGTTCGTTTCGACCGCCTTGGGGAGTTGACGGATCTTGCTGATGCAATTTCGGCCCTTGGGGATGCGGTTGATCTCACCCCTCATGGTGATCCCGACAAGCCCGTCTGTCTTAGCAGCCTTGGCAATTGCTTGGAAGCTCGCTTTGGGCGCCTTGGAGAACAGAGTGATATGGACCAGGCACTTTCGATGCTCAAGGATGCTGTTGACCTCACCCCACATGATCACCCTCGCAAGCCCGAATTTCTCAACAACCTCGGCTGCTTCTTTCTCAGTCGTTTCGAGCACCTCGGAGAGCTAAGCGATATCGAGCACGCAATTTCGACATATAGAGACGCTATTGATCTTGTCCCTCATGGTTACCCTCAGAAGCCCAAGTACCTGAACAACCTTGGCAACTCCCTCTTCGCTCGTTTCGAGCGCCTCGAGGAGCTGACGGATCTCGAAGACGCATGTTCGAGGTACAAAGATGCTGTTGATCTCACCCCTAGTGATCACCCCGACAAGCCCGTGCATCTAAACAACCTCGGCCACACCTTGTTCACTCGTTTCCAGCGCCTAGGTGACCTGGCCGATCTCGAGGACGCGCTGTCGACGTACAGGAATGCTGTCGACCTCGTCCCTCGTGGTCACCCCAAGAAACCCGTGTACCTCAACAACCTTGGCAACTGCTATTATGCACGTTTCGATCGCCTCGGGGGCTTGACCGATCTCGAGGATTCGGTGTCGGCGTTTAGGGATGCGGTGGACCTCGTCTCTCAAAGTCACCCGCGCAAGCCGAGGTATCTCGTCAACCTCGGCATCGCCCTTCGTGCGCGTTTTGAGCGCTTTGGGGAGCTGGCTGATCTCGAGGAGGCCAATGCGGTGCAGAAGGATGCTGTTGACCTGGAATGAGGTGGATGGGTGCGGCACACCAGGGACCAGGGACCAGGGACTGAATCTGTGTCGAGATAGCGGGTGGCTTGTCGTTCCGCTCATCTCTATTGAGACGGGTTGTAGTATTCAACATGTACTATCATGGGGTCGATGGATTGATCTGCTCGATCAAATATCGATGCGACGTCCCAAGGAACAAGGTTTCCAATGAGACAGGACACTAGCCACCGCGACACCATTCGATCACGAACAAACGTGGACTTTGGGTATCAACTGAGCATATAATACAACCACCTCGGAGGTTTTGAGGACTCCAAAGCCTGAGTATGTGAATGCTGGCAAGCGAGGGGTGGGGAAGCGAGTCGACGAGCATGCAATATCCTCACGTCTAGTACGAAATCAAAGCGGAACGACAGCGTTTCGAATGTGTTCCAGTACATTGCGTGTAAAGGAAAACAACAAGTGGTAAGATATAATAACCTCATCTAAAAGTGAATTGGCTTTCCGTATGCCGACATGGCAGCCTCCTTGAATGCCTCGCTGAGTGTGGGCTAGAGAGAAAGAGTGTGTCAGTGCATCGTAGGTGATGAACAAAGCATGGTCATACGTGAGCGTGCGTCGTACGAGCGATGTCTTCTGAGCTTGCACCGTACTCCAAAGCAAGGACAGCTTCCGAAATCATCTCACCAGCGTTAGGCCCTTTGTTCCGATTAAACACGTTGCTTTGTGAATACATGACAGGAAAACCCACCAATGATGTGTACGCCGAGAATTCTGTCGGTCTCCTTCTCAGAAAGGAACTTGACAAAACCCTCGCTGTCAAGGTTCGTCTTGGCTCGGGAGTTGGCGGCGAAGGGGAATTTTCCAATGTTATATTGAACACCAGCCGCCTTGAGGTCTTGCTCGGTCTGTCCTACCCAAGCAACCTCGGGGTGAGTGTAGACTACAGATGGAATTGCGTGGTAGTTGACATGTCCATGTCCAGATTTGAGGTATTCGACAGCAGCGATACCTTCCTCCTCAGCCTTGTGTGCAAGCATGGGTCCGAAGGTCACGTCACCGATACACTTGATATTCTTGACTGAGGTACTGAACTGGTCATCGATGACAATGCGACCCTTGTTGTCTTTCTCAACGCCAATAGCCTCAAGGTTAAGACCCTCCGTATATGGACGACGGCCGACTGCAACCAAAACGACGTCGGCTTCGAGCTAAGGTAGACAAGGTCACCCTCATAACACCCGAGATATCGGGCTCTCGACTCACGGTTTCTTCCTTGTCACCCTTGGCAGATTGCGTCTTGACGGAAACTTTTCCGTCAACCTTGTCAGCGGACATGACTTTGGTGTTCAGCTTGAACTTGAGGCCCTGCTTCGCCAGGATCTTCTGGAATTGTTTCCTATGAAAAGCGATCAGAGCAATGTGGACCATAGTGTAGGTGCTATACTCACGCGACCTCTTCGTCAATGCCAACACCGCCAATGCCACCAAGGAACTCGACAACAGTGACTTCAGCACCGAGTCGACTCCAAACACTACCCATCTCCAAACCAATGATACCACCACCGATGACAACCATCTTATTTGGTACCTCTTGGAGTTCCAATGCGCCTGTCGAACTGACGATCTGTTTCTCGTCTATTTGAATGGCGCCTCCTGGGAACGGTGCAACCTCTGAGCCGGTAGCAATGATAAAGTTCTTTCCCTCGATCTCCGTCTCGCCACCCTCGAGAAGTTGTACAGCGATACGTGTTGGGGAAACGAACGAGCCGGCGCCCTTGATGTAGTCTACCTTGTTTTGCTTGAAAAGCATCTCGACACCCTTTGTGAGGCCGACGACCGATTGGTCCTTGGCCTTCAACATCTGAGGCAAGTTGAGTGAAACGCCAGAGACTGTGCTCGGTGGAATGAATGGCTCATATGGTGATGAAGGCGAACAGACATACCCTCGATGCCACGCCTCTCAAGGTCGTGCTTCGTTTGGTGGTAAAGATGTGAGTTGTTGAGCATGGCCTTTGACGGTATGCATCCGACGTTCAAACACGTTCCACCGAGCGAACCACGCTTCTCGATGCATGCGGTCTTGGACTTGTTAGTAAGTGTGTGGGGGAATGTATGATCCGGATACCTTCAAACCCAATTGCGCGGCCTTGATAGCTGCAACGTAACCACCAGGACCTATAGCAATGGTCAAGACACGCCATCTACTCGAGTGTGTTCAATTACCTCCGCCAATGACGACAGTGTCATACGACCCGGAAGGTGTCGCGAGTCCACGGAGAGCTTGCCATGCTCCGAGTTGAGCAGTAGTCTGCCGCAACCGCCGCGCGACGTGCTACAAGAATATCAAAAGATGTAATGGGTTTTGGTGCGTACAAGACGTACTCTTCGCGTTGCTCTCTGTAGTTGCAGCATGGTTTTGGGATGAGGAGGAAACCGCAATTTACTCAGCGGGCGGAAACGGTCACATAATACGTGTGACAAAAGTCACGTGCAATGTGACACGAGATCAGGCTTATGTAATAGGACTGAAGTGTGATCGAACTATCTGCCGCATCTGTCACCCGCGAACAGAGTCTGTCCGCTCTCTCAGTACAGACTCGAAATGTAGAATCATTGCAGCAAGAGATCGTTAGACAGCGTCGATCGAGCGAGACAAACTGCTCTAGGAGATCCGACGCTTTCCTGGTTTCGAACGATACCTGCTCCAGAAAGAATTTCCTCGGCTTCGTGCTTCAGCACACTCCGGACCGGTCGTTATCCTCAATACTGCGGAACACCGATGCGATGCGTTGATTGTTCTTGCAGATGTGGATCATGTAATTCATGTCCCGCTTCCCGGTATCGATTTCCAGCTGGCCGCACGTCTTCAGAACACGCTGGGGGCATTGCTTGGGCATACTCGTATTGCACGCTCTGACGACAGGACTAAGGGGAGGCTGGCAACAGGGGGTAATGGCAGTTGGGAGTCCCTCTTATCCAGTTTGTGGAACGGAATCGTCAAACCAGTCCTGGATGCCTTGACTTTTTAAGTACGTGCTGTCACTGGAATTCATGGTTCATTCGTTCATCCCTCTCTGATTAGACTCTTGAGGACCTATCACACATTTTTTGGTGTCCGACCGGCCCTTTTGTGTTCCTTCCTCTCCGCGCGGCTGGTTTGTATGGCATGCAGCATCCTCACTGGGGCACAAAGTATTCGATTTCGTGGTTTCGTCATACGTCCCAACTCTCACCATTCTCGCGCGATCACCCAATTCCAGTGTGCCACCTAGCGGTGATCCGCGCCTCCTTGTTGTCCCTCAACCACCCTCTGACGGCCAACCCCACCTTCAAGGTGTGGCACGGGAATTGCAACACATCAGCACAGTAGTTGGAAATCCGCCTTCAGCATGCACCACCATCCTCAAATCTTCCGTCGGCACTGTGGAGGAAGTGCTTGGCATGATGAAGGGCGCGGATTGGGTCCATTTCGCATGCCATGGAATCTAAGATGCCGCAAAGCCGACTGAGAGTGGTCTTTGTCTCGCCGATCAACGCCGTTTGAAGATACCAGACATCATTGGGTTGTCGCGTCCCCGTGGTGGGCTTGCATTTTTGTCTGCCTGTCAGACGGCGACGGGCGACGAGGGGCTCTCCGATGAGGCGATCCATATCGCAGCAGGGATGTTGTTTGCGGGCTACGGTGGAGTCATTGGGCCGACGTGGCGGATCAGCGACAGTCTTGCGCCTGTTGTGGCCAGGGATGTCTACCAGTTCCCCTTTCAGAACGGCACGAGGCCGGACCATCGGGAGGCTGCACGGGCGTTGCACGAAGCTATTGGACGACTTCGAGAGAGTGGGAACCCAGCGTCGTTTGTCACATGGCTTCCATTCATCCATGTAGGTCTTTGAATATTCGGGATGACTATGTAGCATGATCCAAGTCGTATTTCAAAAATGTACTTTACAAGATAGTGTCTCAAGTCGGACGTTCTGGTCTTGTCTCCGATGATGGACGAGAGGGTGTCACCAGGCACTTGATCTGACCGAGTTCGACTGATTGCCAAAGCTAACATAATGCAGCCCATTGATGAATGCCTTGTCTATGGGAACGTCATTTGTTTTGTCAGAGCGGTCGGGAGTGAACATATAACACAGACTGGTTGGAGCTACTTTAAAACACCATTCCGAGGTGTAAACTAAATACGGTTGGCATGACGGGGGATTCAGAGTGTCACTGTGGGCCATGCAAACGAACTTTGGTTGGCTAGTAGTGCAGTCAATTTTCAACTCGAAGATTTAAAATGTTGGGGTGCATCTTGTACTACCAGCAGCGTTGTGCCATGACTCAAATGTTCAAGGACCAGGGTTGAAACGTTGAGTCACAGGCTGGCCAGCTTGCACAGGGGCTAATCCCCGCTACGGTAGTATGTAGTGGGTCTTGGGGACCAGTCACGCGTACATTGTTCGCCCAGCTGGTGTCGACCCAGTTACGGTTCCGTTTTACAGTGTTTACGTTTATTTTTATTTGGTTTTACGTGTTTGGCCGACTGGCTTTGACTGGTGGCATTATTAATGGCGCTCTTGTCGAACCTCTTGTCTCCAATCTTATGCAGCAACATGCTCTCCGGTCATGCTTCTCAATGGTCAGGCCGTTTGTGAGCAGTTCGATCAAACCGTGTTTCGATGCCTCGTCTCACCCGTGGTGATGTCTCTTGGATTCTAAGCTCGCAGCGCCGTCCGTCATTCAGGCCGATTCGAATGTTGTGGAACATCCTTTACGGCCGACGTCTCTGTCGATGTTGACCACATTAACCATGCGGTGTTATTGTAGGTCGTGAGTGGATCGCTCTTTTCCGTCTCGTTGTTCATGATCCATTTTCTGGCATGGGTCATGCTGTCGGTTGCAACTCATCTCGTGATGAGGTGCCTATATCGAATCATCCTACAACGAAGGGAGAGTTCCCGCTGCCGTTGGCGGTGAGCATGAATTTCGCCCTGTCACTTTAGGTGGTCCCCGACGTTGCTTCATGATATGGTCGCTTGAAAGGGCCCTACTTCTGGATGATCCTCCATCGCAGGAGTGGATGATTTTCCATTCTGACGTTCAACTTTTAGTATGTTGCTGTTGTGCGTTGCGGTATTGATGTTACTGATCCTGTAGATAGCAGTGATGCTTTGTTGAAGCATGAAGCATTTCTCTAGAGGTAGGTGTGCACTTGGATGGCACGAGAATGATATGATTGCCTGTCGAGACGTCCGAAGAGGCTTTGATGGCTGTACAGATCTTGTCACGGTTCTGCTTGGACTGGTTTTGTTACCCGATCTCCGATATTCTACTGAATGATTGCCTGTACTGTTGGCCTTGTGTTTACATATAGGAAAAGAACGGTATTCAGTGGTGATTGCAAATGTGTGAGTCACCAGACTAGTTGTATGTAGCGGGTTTTGACAATGCTTGACAGACGCGACTCGCGTAACGCGTTCATTTTATACCACCATTCGTGTTGATCCATACAGCTACTAAACCGGACAGTAAAAGTCCACATCTCCGGGGTTGGTACAACATTGGCGATCCTCGCGAGACTGACAGGTCGATTCCACAGCCGTGGAGGATAAATAGCCGGGTAACCAGTCCTTGAACCTCAGTTCGTTGAATTTCTCTTCACTCATACCGTGTGTAACATGTCTGATAATAACCAGGACACTACCACTGTTCAACCCGAACTAACTGCCACTCCCAAGGCGCCGCGCGTCTCCCAGCGTGCCATCGCCAGTGAATCTACTCCGGCTACACAAAAGTACGGGTCAGACTTGTCTTACACTTGTGCCCCGAAATCATTTGAAAAGGAAATGGATGGTCGCTGGTTGGGTGCGATGCCCGTCGATATCTTCCTCGATAAATATATCCCTGCCACCGAGGAGCCATTACCAGACCTGCCCAGCAATCCATTCGAGAACGTCCCCAACAGTGGGACGGAAAGTGGACGCTATGACCCCTTCGTAGGTACTCATATGATCTCAAAACATCCATGTTCTAACAAGCTCGTCGTACAGATCACTGCTATTCAAGAATGGATGCCCCACCTTCAGGCTGTTAACACAAGCGCCAAGGGCGACACGGTGAACAAGGTGTACCTCAAGACCGACGTTTCAATCAACAATCGGATCGGCGGCGTGCCACCGCCAGATAGGACGGATTTCTCGCGAATGGAACTCTGGATGGAGTTCAAAGCGACCAAGGATGGCGCGACCTTTCGAGATCCTCGCGTTGACACAGAAGAAGGACGTCTTTTGGCAATCGAAACAGGATCTTTCACGCCGGACATCGACGAGGATGGAGCATACATCCGCCCAACAGTCGACATTTCCGTTCTCCACGCGTCACCTGTATCTTGTGCATGAGCTCAGGGTTCGAAATTGACACTTGCTTGCACTGGACGAAGGCGGTTCTCGAACAACCCACGTTTTCTGTGCGAGTGTATTAGGGTGGGGGCGGATGAGCAGCAGGGTTACGGTGCAGCATTGCCTGTGTCGCACGGAACTCGTTGGCACCATGTACTAGTGATCCGTAGTCAGATTGACGATGCGCGCATCTCTGTTTTCAAAGGGATGCCAGTGAGTGGGGAGCAGCCATGCGTCGATGCAAAAGACACAGGCAACAACGTGTACAAGATGCGTCCCTTTGGCTGTAGCACAGCAGCGGATCCAAACATGAACGATCGAGCCATGTACGGAATCACTGGGAGTGGGGGAGCTGTATGAGGGCGGTGGTGTCCGTGTGAGGCATGTAGATGTCAAGTGAAACACTTTCTGCAATTGAATTCTGAAATTACAGTGACGTCGTGTAATAGATGGGAGTCGTAAGCTGAAAGCGCTGAACGAGAGTGTGCGTTGCGTGTAACTTGGCAAGTCGACAGGCACCGGAACAAGCCTGACACGTCACACGAATGCCAAGGTCATTTCATTACTACCACAGCACTCGGAAGCATGTCACCAAGGCTTGCTGTGGAAGTGTTGGGCTTAAAACCACGCCAGGCATGCCATCGCTGCGTTCCTCAACAACTCACCTTCCCGGTCTAAGTAGCCATGGCTAGCAATTCGGACGCCGGAGAGAATCGATCACGACCTGATCTGGAGACGACAGATAACCTGGCTGAGGATTGCTCGAGAGACAGACGACCACGACTTGGATCGGGAACGTCACAGTCTCGTGCACCAACTGTGGGTTTTTGAGCCTTGGCTGCTGATTTACCGACTGACCTATCTCGCAGGACAGTATACAAGCACCCGGTGCTTCTGACGCTGACCCCCAATGTACGGGGCAGGAATTTCAATGCAAGGAGGAAATCTCTGCACATACTGTTATCACAAGTACGAAATACCTATCCTCACATGGTTGCGAAAATTGCTAAATGAGAGCCAGGCATTCGAGCGACAGGTGTCGCCTTTGGACTTCGACGGTTTCCTGCCGGGTTTTACACCATCGTGCATCACAGTGGCCTCGAATGGAGAACCGAAAATAAACGTTCGTCAGCGAAGGATGATGTCGTGGAATGGAGTGGGCCGATCCCGATGTGATTTCCTCCTCCGTTAACTTGGATGAGTGCTTACGGAGTTTCTAGACCGTCAGATCCATCAGCAACCGTTCGTCTAGAGGTCTATGCATCTTTCGAATTTCAGCCCATGTTGGGCGCTGGTGAACAGCTGCGAAAGTTGACAATCACCGTGAAACAACTATTGGATCGCAGTATAGAACACATTCGTGAGTGGAACGGCATTTTGCACAACGTCCGGGTACCAATACCTTGGCAGCGTTTACTTTCTTCCCAAAGGATGGCAACATTGCATCCCCGTGTTCGTCTATTGTTGTAACTGTCGAAAGGCGCAATGACAAGAGCAGTGATTCATTGGGGTCGAGGGTGCTCGGTCCTCTTTGCGTAAGCAGGCAACTTGTGTCAACACGATCCCCGTTGATCATTCTATGTCTATAGTCAAGCACAAATGCCCCGAACGCGCTAGAAGACGCAACGAACCACGGCCAACGGGCTCTCTCGCGTTACCGGAAGCACGGGGGAAAACGAGACCTGGAGCGTTCTATTGCAGAGTTTGAGCGGGCACTCAATACTTGTCTACCGAACCATCCTTGTCGTGCGGTCGCTCAGTCGAACCTCGCGACGGCTAAATTGATCCTCTGTCGGGTCGACGACACGAATGCTTCGTTCGAGATCCCCCTTGGGTTGTACCGCAATGCACTTGGCGCACGTCCTGTGGGTCACGCAGACCGCGGATCCACGTTGATTCAGTTGGCTGGGGTGTATTTGGCGCGATTCGAGAAACAGGGGGATGAATTCGATGGAGCACGGGTTGAGGCATCGCTTCATGAGGCGATGGAGCTCAGCTCCACTGACAGTGATGAAAACCGAGCTGTGTCTTTCATGCTGCAATTATATGCCGGCCGTAGAGTTGGCCCTGAGCATGCAAGTGGGCAATCGTCAGTGGGCTCGCATTTAAGTTCGCGCTTAACAGACGAGGACCCATGGAGCTCAAGTGTCTCGTTGTTAAGGCGGTTCCAACGACACGGAGATCTAGCGGACCTCCAACGAGCAATCACACTTTTACAAAAATTGGTCGGATCTGTTTCAGTTTGGGATGACGGGTACCGCGCAGGACTAGCGAATCTCGGCGTGGCATTATCGTTGCGATTCGAGCGCCTCGGGGAGCGGAGCGATCTCGAGGATGCCATTTCAACACACAGGGATGCTGATCACCTCACCCCTGATGGTCACCCTGACAAGCCGAGTGGTCTGAACAACCTCGGTCTCTCCTTCAGAGCTCGTTTCTTGCGCCTTGGGGAGCTGAGGGATCTCGAGGATGCCATTTCGACACACAAGGATGCCGTTCATCACACCCCTGATGGTCACCCTGACAAGCCGAGATATCTGAACAACCTCGGTCTCTCCTTCATCACTCGTTTCGAGCGCCTCGGGAAGCTGAGGGATCTCGAGGATGCCATTTCTACACACAGGGATGCCGTTCACCACACCCCTGATGGTCACCCTGACAAGCCGGGTCGTCTGAACAACCTCGGGAACTCCTTCATCACTCGTTTCAAGCGCCTCGGGGAGCTGAGGGATCTCGAGGATGCCATTTCGAGACACAGGGATGCCGTTCATCTCACCCCTGATGGTCACCCTGTCAAGTCGAGTCGTCTGAACAACCTCGGTCTCTCCTTCATCACTCGTTTCGAGCGCCTCGGGGAGCTGAGGGATCTTAAGCATGCCATTTCGACACACAGGGATGCCGTTCACCTCACCCCTGATGGTCACCCTGACAAGCCGAGTCGTCTGAGCAACCTCGGGAACTCCTTCATCACTCGTTTCTTGCGCCTCGTGGAGCTGAGGGATCTTGAGGATGCCATTTCGACACACAGGGATGCCGTTCGCCTCACCCCTGATGGTCACCCTGACAAGCCGAGTGGTCTGAACAACCTCGGGAACTCCTTCAGAGCTCGTTTCGAGCGCCTTGGGAAGCTGAGCGATCTCGAGCATGCCATTTCGAGACATATGGATGCCGTTCACCTCACCCCTGATGCTCACCCTCACAAGCCGAGTCATCTGAACAACCTCGGCCTCTCCTTCAGAGCTCGTTTCGAGCGCCTCGGGGAGCTGAGGGATCTCGAGGATGCCATTTCGACACACAGGGATGCCGTTCACCTCACCCCTGATGGTCACCCTGACAAGCCGAGTGGTCTGAACAACCTCGGGAACTCCTTCAGAGCTCGTTTCTTGCGCCTCGGTGAGCTGAGGGATCTCGAGGATGCCATTTCGACACACAGGGATGCCGTTCACCTCACTCCTCATGGTCATCCTCATACATCCGGCATGCTGAACAACCTCGGTCTCTCCTTCATCACTCGTTTCGAGCGCCTCGGGGAGCTGAGCGATCTCGAGGACGCAATTTCCCTGTATTCCCATGCCGCATCTGTTCCCATAGGCCCCATCAGTGTTCGATTTCGTGCATCGCGCAATTGGATATTGTGTGCTCGACGGGTGCGCCATCCCTCTCTCCTTCGTGCACATTCTGTTGCCATTGGTCTCCTTCCCCAACTTGCATGGATTGGCCTTTCCCTTACCCACCGTTACGCAGAACTCAAGCAAGGTGCCGATGTTGTGCGCGAGGCAGCAGGAGCAGCTTTGGACTCGGGGTACCCAGAACTTGCTGTGGAGTGGCTGGAGCAAGGACGTTCGATCGTTTGGGGGGAGCTTCTTCAGCTTCGCGGCTCTTACGAGCAGTTGTCATCTGCTCATCCAGATCATGCCCGCAGACTTCGGGAACTGTCTGCTGCATTAGATGATGCTGGTGCCACTCGCGAAAAACCTTTGTTAACCTTCTCGGAATCGACTGATGATGCAATGCATCGTGCGACACAAACCTTGCAGCAAGTCGCGGATACACACCGTATACTCGCGATCGAACGAGATAAGTTGCTTCAGGAGATTCGACGCCTTCCTGGTTTCAACCGGTTTCTCCTCCCCAAGGACTTTCCTCAGCTCCGTGCGTCAGCACACTCCGGACCGATCGTTATCCTCAACGCTGCAGAAACCCGATGTGATGCATTGATCCTTCTTGCCGACGTCGATCATGTAATCCACGTCCCCCTTCCCAAATTCAACTTGAAGCGGTCTGTGGGTCTTCAGAACATGTTGGGAAGGTTGCTTGGTGACGCTCGTGCTACACCTGTTGACGACAGGAAGGGGATGCAGGCAATACGGGGCGCTGGCAGCTGGGAAACCCTCTTATCCACCTTGTTCAACGGAGTCATCAAACCAGTGTTAGATGCCTTGGCCTTCTCGGTACGTGATGTATTGTCACTGGAATTCACGCTCATCCATCCACCTCTCCGATTAGACTGTTGGGGACCTGTCACGCATTTTTTGGTGTCCGACTGGCCCTTTTGTGTTCCTTCCCATCCATGCGGCTGGCTTGTATGGTACTCAGTATTCCTCACCCGGGCACAAAGTATCCGATTTCGTGGTGTCGTCATACGTTCCTACTCTCAGCATCCTTGCGCAATCCAATCGCCGCGCAGCACACAACAACGACCCCCGCCTTCTCCTTGTGGGTCAGCCACCCTCGGACGGCCAAGATCCCCTTCGAGGTGTAGCCCCCGAATTGAGACACATTAGGACAGTAGTTGAAAATTCACCTTCGGCATGCACCACCCTCATCCAATCTTCTGTTGGCACAGTCGAGGAAGTACTTGGCCTGATGAAAGATGCGGACTGGGTTCATTTCGCGTGCCATGGCATCCAAGATGCCGCAAAGCCAACGGAGAGTGGTCTTTGTCTCGCCAACAAACGTCGCTTGAAGATATCTGATATCATCGGGCTGTCACGTTCTCGTGGTGGGCTTGCCTTTCTGTCGGCCTGTCAGACGGCGATGGGTGACGAGGGTCTTACTGATGAGGCGATCCATATCGCAGCAGGGATGTTGTTTGCGGGTTACGGTGGAGTGATTGGTACGATGTGGTCGATCAGCGACAAGCATGCACCTGTCGTGGCGAAGGGGGTATACGAGTACTTGTTTCGGAACGGCACGAGGCCGGATCATCGGGATGCTGCACGAGCGCTGCACGAAGCTGTTGGGCGTCTTCGAGAGAGTGGCGAAGCGTCGTTTGTTACATGGCTTCCATTCATCCATGTAGGTCTTTGACTGTTCGGGTGACTATTTTGTTTTTATGCTTTCATCGTGTCATCGTATTTGAAAAATGTACTTTACAGTATTGTGTCATTACTTGTTCCATCTCGATCTCGATCGTCGGCTCTGCACGTTGTTCTCGACCGACTTATCACCTTTGCCACACCAACGTGAGGGCTCTAATGTTTGAAAACGTAGTAACTCCGAGTCGCCAGTGGACGTGCTATCCGCCGGTATGCATTTGGGAGCCCACACTATGCAGACGTAGATCTCAGGATCCCGAACCCCTGAAGTCCATCTGGTTGCGCTGTCTATTGGCATGGTGTTTGCGAGGGCGGCTGAATCTAGCTGTCCGCTCGTGCTCGAGCGTGAAGAGACAGTCAAGATTAGTATCCCTCAGGCTGAGGCTCAACGCGCTGTGCATCGTTGTGAGGTATATGCCACTCTTCCTGGCCGTGTAGGATGAGAGAAAGCAAAAGCGCACGCGTGACCATTGGGCATATCGAACGTGCTGGGCCCTTGAATAGAGCATGCATAATATGCGGTATACTGCACATCAAAGAGATATCACGACACACACGGTTGGGATACACTGTCAATGTTCGACTCTTTTCCTTGTACCTGTATGGCGTACAAGTTGGTCTCAGAGCTCGACGTCTCCGACCCACAGATCGCTCCGTTCGTTGGACGAGAGCAGTCCGGAGAGTACGACCCTCGTTTTTCCATCGGCGGATGTACGACGCAGGGGGGGGAACCAGCCGTGAGGTTTGGGCAAGGGGGTGCCTAGTGTACGAAACGCGTTGACGTATTCGGTTTGACGATAGGATTTGCTACATTGTACCCTCGACGCACAACTTTTTCCACTCTAAACTTGGGGTGGATGTGGACACGGGTGTAGGCATGACGAGGAGCAGCCACGCGTCATCCCAAAAGACACCCACGCCTGCATGTCCGACCGACGAGGCGTCCCTCTCTCCGTGATGCAGCAACGCGACGAGGATGTGCTTCGGTGTCGCATTTGTACGCGTGACAAAGGAGACGAAATCGTGTACTGAGCAGGCTCCTGGGAAGCCGTGTTCAGGGGCGGGGTAGACAGTCGACTAGGTGTCGGTGCTGGCGTGTAGATGTCGAGCGGGGGAGGAGTGCCTTGCGTGACTTGGGGAAGAAGCCTGCGAAACCTAGGTGCCGTTGTATGAGCATGATACTATGTACGGGGTGATTGGTCTCAGAGCTCAGCGTCTCCGACCCACACCTGATCAATGCGGCATTCGCGGGGTTGGCCTAATTTTGTGCCATGGGTGGGTGGGCAGTGTACCCTCAGATGATGGCATGTGGCACCGGAAGAAGCCGAACCTTATCGATGCTGCCAACTACCACAGCACTCGGAAGCATGCCACCCTGCAAGGCATACACAGGTGTATTTCCGATAGCTATCCACCCTCATCCTCACGAGCACGGCATGCTGAACAACCTCGGTCTCTCCTTCATCACTCGTGTCGAGCGCCTCGGGGAGCTGAGCGATCTCGAGGATGTCATTTCGACACACAGAGATGCCGTTCACCTCACCCCTGATGGTCACCCTCACAAGCCGAGTCGTCTGAACAACAGCGGGAACTCCATAGCTCGTTTCGAGCGCCTTGGAGAGCCGAGCGATCTCGAGGACGCAATGTTCCTTGCTTCTGTTTTCATTGGCCCATCAGTGCTCGATTTCGTGCATCACAGAATTGGATATTATGTGCTCGACGTATGCGCCATCCCTCTCTCCTCTGTGTATATTCTAACCTCCTTCCCATCTAGCTGATCGTCGCCGTTTGAACGGGCTGTCACGTTCTCGTGGTGGGCTTGCCTTTTGTCTGCCTGTCAGACGGCGATGGGTGACGAGGGCCTCACCGATAAGGCGATCCATATCGTAGCAGGGATGTTTGCGGGTTACGGTGGAGTGATGGGTACGATGTGGTCGATCAGCGACAGGCTTGCGCCGGTCGTGGCGAGGGACATCTACCAGCACTTGTTTCGGAATGACACGAGGCCGGATCGCTGCACGAGCGCTGTACGAAGCTGTGGGGCGTCTTCGAGAGAGTGGTGAAGCACCGTTTGTCACATGTGTTCCGTTCATTCATGTAGGTCTTTGAGTAGGAGTTCGGGTGGACTATGATGTCGTTTTATGGTATCAGCGTATCAGCGTATCTCAAAAATGTACTGTGCAAACTCGAAATCTCGGAGAATGTGTCTTTACTTGCTTTGAAATCTCGTTTATAGCTCTGCACGTTGTTCTCAACCACGTGACTGAACGCGAACGACCGTCTATCGACGGTTTGCCTCTCAACGCGGCAACCTTGGATGTTTGAAAGCGTTCATCCGACAGACATCTCGGTCTGATTGTAACTACAATGACCAATAAATATATTTCGAGAGGTTAGAGTGATATTATTATTGACATTACCCATGTAAGGATTCGGATTTTGGTATCTAAAACCAGGTATTGCAAACTAATATCCACATCTTCTCATAATTACTTATAACCTATTTGATGCTCGCGACCATTATATTAGATCGTCACAAATGTCTGCCAGGACCTGTCGTCACCGACTGTCAATCTGCCACAGTGTTCTGGGACACACCCACTGCTCTCATTGATGCCACCAATTTTACTCCCGGCCTTTCAACTCCCCATCGCCCAGATGTCACCACCCCCAAATGACCCGCCGAACAACCAAGACGTCGTCGGCGCTCTCGACATCGTGAGACAGATCAACTACCACTATGAAGCCATGCGTAAGTACTTTCTCGCTTCCCTGTTTACCTGTTTACCTGTTTAACGTCTTCCTCAGCTCACCAAGGGCTGGTAGTAGCGCCCCCTAAAGAAGACTTGGCGGTCGCCCAGTTATACCCCCACCAGGTCCTTACTGCGGCTTCTCCTGCCGCAGTACCAGTTCCTACTCGTGCTGTGATCCATGACGAAGTGGTCGCCGAAACTGCTACCCTACGACAACTTGTCGAAAGCTTTCGTGATGAAATGCGTCGGACTATGGCCGAGATCCAGGGTGCTATAGGTGATTTGCGGGGCGATGTGAACGTATTGCTCCAACTCTCGACCGTAGTGAGTAAGAAAGTTTTGTTTTTTTCCGATATTCCATTGATCTTTTTAGGCTCACAACCGAGGCTGTGGAGATGGGAGTATCAACTCGTATTTCCCCGTTCCGGCCCATGGCCACGGTCCTCCACAACAGGTTGTTTTTGTTGTTCTGTTGCGTGATAATCGTGCTGAATTTTAATATTCGTAGCATGGATTGCCACCACTTCGAACCAGACGAGACATCGACGGCTTGTCGGATGGAGAGCTGCTTGGATATCTGAACTACTACCAGATATAGGTCCATGGTGATCGGGCCGCGAGGCTCGCAGTCCTCCGGAATCCCATCGGCAGTATTCCTATTGTCTAATCATGCTAGTGTATCAATGTGACAATTTCATCATGGTATAAATCTCCGTGACCGACTGCGTACTATGGCTAACGCTTTCGTGAATGCGACCGACTGCTGTATCCAGTCGCTCGGGGCAAATAATGCCACGCTACTGACTCAGTGCTTCAGCTCTCGCCAACGACGTGCTTGATGAGTTCAATACATTGTCTCGCTTTGCCATCAGGAACGATGACAAAAGGAAGAAGAGAAAAAACGTACGAATGTTCCCGGTGATGAATGAAATGGTCAGCTAGTACGTCTCCACAATATCGCACTCGCATGTTCCTTGACCTGGGCCAGCTCTTGCGCCGTGTGCACGAAGAAGACGGATAAAGCAAAGGATTCCTATTTGCCCCTCGTCTGCTCGATGATGGCGGAGAACGACGGCGCGCCGACGTAGCCAGCCCCCACGGCGCTGGAAGATGCAGGCGCACCCATCACGACCGCCACCCCAGCCTTACGGTTGCCTTACTGAAGCCAGCCAGGATTTACGCGTTCAATGAACCGGAAGGATTCCATTCCTGATGTGTATTCCAGACCAGCGTGTGGGCCGTCCACGGATGCTGTCGCTGCCATCGTCGACACTTTGAGTCCGTGGTGTGCTGCGATTAGCCTTCGTCTGAAAAATACCATTACTAACGCTGTCCATCGAAGCGCCTGCGCGTGCCAGTTGGGACTTGGACATGGGCATAGTTGAAGGACGCACGGCGAGGTGATTTGCAGAATTGTTTGTCCTCGAGGAGTTCAAGGGAGAGCAATGGCTAAATACACGTTCAAGTTGTAGTGTGTCACCTGACTGTGTCGGCGAACTCGCGACACTTGATTCCCGCAATGAATTATTGGCTGTTTGATTTGCCGTACGACACGATGATAAAACAATAATAATATTGTGTGCGATCAAAGGAAAAAGAATACATGTACTCATGTCAAGCCCATCGACGCAGAATATGCCTTACAGAGAACAAGACACAATCTAGGTACAGTCCAACTACAATCAACACCGGGTCCCAGATGCAGCGGGCGTGCCGCGACGACGTTTCGAACTAGGCTCTGGTGTCGGACTCGCCGCACGCTTCGAGCTACTCGCCAACGCTTTCGAGCTTCTCCACATGGCTTGTGAGCGCTGACGATGGCTGGTCCTGATTTGCTCCTGACGTGGCGTTTCACGAGGGAAAGTTATGCGTAGGTTTCTGTCAGCCTTGTCGTCGGTAGGCCATTCCTGCTTGTCTAGAGCCACCTTGATCGTGTCAATGAACCAAGTAGGTGATTCTAGGCATGTCATGTCTTGATCATATTCCTCAATTGCGAGATACAGTTTCATCAACTTCAAGTCTAGTCGGTCGAAGGGGACCTCGATCTTCCTCCGGTCTGCATCGGTAGGAGGATCTCCATACAGAGACTTGAACGGCTTCCTCAATTCTTGCAGGAGTTCGAAGAGAGGGGTCTCGCATCTAGGCTGAAAAGACGAGGATGGATATTTGCCCGCAGCCAGGAGCAAACCCTTTAGGTGCCCACCCTCGTGGCAATGTCCTTCCATCTCATCATGTTCGTCAAAGCTGGCCAGGTCTTTGCCACGACGCCCAGCGCTATAAGAGTCGGTAGCAGGAACGTAGCGAATAGTCGTCCATGCGAGAACGTGCAGGAAGGACTCGAGATCGTCTGTGACGGTGTGAAACTTGCCGGGCTGCTGAAGGAGATTCGCAGACATGAATTGCCATGTTCCCTGACGAGAATGAGGCCATGATCGAACCGTATTGCACCGATTGGATGGCTTACCGTGCGATCAGGGCGCCTGCTCCCACGCTCGTCCATCTTCTTCGCCATTTCCCAATCGATCAGTAGCCCCTTGCCCTCGTCTGTTAGAATGATGTTCCCGGCGCTAATATCACGGTGCAAGAGCCTTGCGTAATTCACTGCATGCGAATGCGCTGTGTGTCTATGTCAGTATACCGTTTGGAAATCGCTCACAGAAACCTTACCCTGGAGTGCGTCAAAGATAGCTGTGACAAGCTGTTTCGTGCTGTCGAACTGGAAAAGTGGACGCCCTACGATCCCATGCACGAGTCGATAGTGTTGATATGGGGAGATCCTCGGCTGCACACACAGCCATAAAGCATCCACCAGCTCTTGCGTTTGCGTCCTACCGCCGTCGACGTCCCCGCCAATTACAAGTTGCGGGATGTTGGGAGTTTTGTGCTGGCGCAGTATTTCATAAATCTCGTGTTCGGGCATCACCTCGACGTCCGCCATGTCCGAGAGGAATCGCCAGGTATCTTTCATATAGATGACTCTCTCCTCGGACCACGGCCCTTTCTTCGCTTCATCTTGGCCAATGGGTTCGTCCACGTTTCGTTCACTATGGGAGCCAGGTTCTCCGCATGACCTGGTGCCGCCGAGCACGTTCTTGGTTGGGATCCAAACGACGGGTAAGCTACGAGTACACCGGCTGACGAGCGATCGATTTTCGGAGGGAAACCTCGGTCCATATGCGTAGCCCATTCCGATCAATCCGGGCACCTCGTACTGGTATAGCGCGATGTCACTGTTCTTGATTCCTAGTTTCTCCCTTACGCGCGCGTCGACCTCGGGTGCAAGGTTTGCAGGCTGGACTGATACATCGTGACCCCGCTGCTTGGGAGAGAGGTGGTCGAACCGCCACAAAAACTCGGCCATTAACCTTGGGTTCGTGCGGTAGTTGAACTCGGCAGTCA